>UELV01142771.1:0-17803 GCA_900490015.1 Megastigmus stigmatizans | reverse complement strand
TATGAGATGTGTCGGTATGATGCATTGAGCCGTACTGGATGATCTTAAGGGAGAGTTCATTCGAAAGATTCCTAATAAACTCTGCATCACCACTCGCCGATAACATGTCTGCATTCAGATCCCCCATGATAACTTTATGGCTGTAATTGCCGCATAAATCTCGTAAGGAGGAAAGAAAATGAGGGTCTCGATTAAAAGCAATTTTTGGGGGCCGATAAACTATTCCCACCAAGACTGGCGGTGAATTGCCTCTTTGTACCATACACATGAGAAATTCCGGTATAGATGGTTTCATTGGACCCGTACTTTTTGATGTAGACAAAGCTTTGACTTTGAACTCATTTCTGATATATAAGGCAACACCACCGCCATGGATGTTACGGTCTTGACGCATGAGACTCTAACCCTCAATCCGAATGAGACTGTCGTCGACGACTGGGCCAAGCCACGACTCCGCGATCCCGAAAAGGTGGTAAGACGGACCGTCAGCAAGAAAATGACGGACTTGCTCAATGTGAGCTCTGAAAGAATTCACATTGAGAAAGCCTGCCCGCAATGCTCTCTCCATCGCCCCACCAGCAGTACCTCGCTGAAGTCATGCAGAGGATACAGCGCTCCCAATGTTAGAATGGCCGCACCCCTCCTCGATGTTAACTCGAGTAGCAGGGCAGCCAAACCCTCTACGATAAGCATCAGATATCCCCTGCAGCTCTGCAGCGGAGGTGAAAATATGCGCCCGCTCGCCTCCCCTCCTCCTGGCCAAGAATCTCCCACCACTGTGCCAGACATATTTAAATCCCAGCCTCAAAGCAAGCTGCTTGAGGCCCAAAAATTTGCGATATGTTTCTGAGTTCAGCATTTTATTAATAAAGATTTTCCTGTCTGGCAAGTGCCTGATAGACTCATGGTCAGGAGAAGCAGATTTAACGTCCCTGGTGGTAATATAATTATTGTCGAGCGAACGTTTAGCTCAAATGATCTCTAAAACACGCCTACTGCTGGCAAGCCTAACTACACAAGACGGCGGTCGTTTCGATCTCGACGCCGTGCCACTGCCGGTCTCCTCTGACCCCTTGCCGCCCGCACCACGAGGCTGCAGGACGCGGGCTTCAACGACGTCCTCCCTAGCAAGCGTAGGAAGGACAGTGCTGAGTACTGCTAAGGCAACATTTTTAAGATAGTCATTTAAATTTTCTTCATCCAAAATGCCATTTATAAGGATTTCACAGTGCTCAGCACTCTCGATAGATGCCGCGCCAGAGCTGTCACAGCACGAGCGACAAAATGGTGCAGATTTATGTGTGGAGCCCAACGAGACAAATATCTGCGACTCGTTATTTACATTTTCGTCGTTGATATTTGCAATATGCTCATCTTGATTTTTATTTTTATTCTTAATTTTACTACTTGCGACATCGTCGACCATCACAGAAATTTTATCCAAAAGGGAATTTATTTTTTCTTTTAATAAATTATTTTCATGTAGCAACATTAGCCAATCACTATGCAGCCCCTCCAGCTGAGTTAACTGCACATCCAATTTTCGCTCAAGAGAGGAGACCTGAGAAATAAGTTTATGAATAAACTCATCCGTTGCTGGTACGGTATTTGGCTCATTTAACAAGTCTACGCTCTATTCGAGATTCGAGATCGGCCAATGTTCGCCCAAGCAAGTCAAACTGCATTCCTATTAAGTCAATAATGCTCGACGATATGCAAGTATTCGTGGCGCAAGTTGAAGAAACGTCCAGAGCTGTCGCATGCTTCGGGAGCATTGAGGTGTACACACCGCCCAAAGACGTATTAGGCGCCTGTCCGCCAGCAGCCCGCTGTACGCTCGCCAGCGTATCCCCACTCGCGCTGCTGCCGATGAGCGATTCTCCCTGCAGGCTACTAGTAGTGCCGCTGTAGTGTAGAGGGGCGATGGAAATTTTGGGTGGGAGCATCGGCTCCTCTCGCGCGCATGTGTTTGGTTTCGCGCTTGCTCGCTCATCGGTCTCTTTCTCTCTCTCTCTCTCTTTCACTCTCGCTCACGCTCTCGCTGCCCAGCCTCGACTTTGCTTTGTTATTATTTGCGCTCACATTCGCGCTTGTGTTGCCGCTTGTGTTGTCGCGATTTCGGCATTCCAAGCAGACATAAATATACTTCTTGGTCTGCCCAGACTTTACAAAGGACATGTACGAGGCATGACCACTTCGGCTACATTTAATACACCGCATCAGTACTGAGTCAGTCCGCGATTATCGGCGACAAAAAGCGCATGACTTCCTCTGCTCCATTTTATTTTTATTATTTCAATACACTGCTCTCTTGCGGCGAAAAATAGTTTCTCTGATCGCGACGATGTATAAGCTATATCAATTATAACAAGCAGCAGAGCGAGCAAGTCAAACACACGCACCTATACACACAATCACGCACCTGCTGCTCGATAGTTGGGCATGCGCAGAAATTCCCAGGCTTGAAAATGTCGCCGAATCTTTCCACGATTAGCAAGCAAGATCGAAAGCAAGAGCGAGGCGAAAAGCGTGTATGTTGACAACTCACCTGACAGAGAGAGAGAGAGAGAGAGAGAGAGAGAGAGAGAGAGAGAGAGAGATCGAGACCGAGCGAGCAATCGCGAACATAAACACGCTCAAGGCAAACGAGCCGCTGCTCCCACCTAAGGCTACGCCTGCCCCTCTACTTGACGACGGCAACACTATCAGCCCGGGAGGGAAAGCGCTCAGTGGTAGCAGAGAGAGCGAGAGCATGCTTAAGGATGAACGGAGGGTTACCGGCATGCGGGCGCCTACTACATTTGTGGCCAGCGCTCAGCAGGTTGCCGGTGTGCAGGCGCCTTCTTCTTCATCATCGCTCTTCACATCGACGCCAGCTAAGATTACAGCCTGTAATAATAATTTTAATGCGTCTAATACCTCCGCTGTGAATGTTAACGTGTCATCAACCTTGGCCGATCTTGTTGGCGCACAGTTTGAGCTGCTAGGATGAAAATTTTTTAGCTGACACACCAGCAGTCAATCAGCAGGTAAATAACCTTAGTGTACAAGTCTCGTCTCTTGAGTGAAAATTAGATATGCAGTCGTCCCAGCTGAAGGGCCTGCATAATGATAGGCTTATGTTGCTTGAGGAAAATTCAGTATTAAAAGATCAAATAAACACACTTTTGAGCAAGATATCAGCCATGGTAGAGGCCGTCTCGCTCTTAACAAAACAATCTACAAATTATAATAAGCTAACTAACATTGACGAAAACTAACATGATAATGTTAGTAATGAGTCGCAGATTTTTGTCTCCTTAGGCTCCGCAACAAAATCTGCACCGTTTCGCCGCTCGCGCCGCGAGAGCTGTGTCACGGGTTCTAGCGGCAGTGGTAAGTGCTGCGAACTATTAATAAATGGAATAGTAGATGATGCCTCGACAGATGTGTTAATCTTGATAATGTTGCGTTCGCAGTACTTAGCACTGTCCTCCCTACTCTCGAGAGGGAGGAAATCGTTGGTGCCCGCGTCCTGCAGCCTCGGGGCGTGAACGGGGGCGGGGAGAAGAGGCTAGTAATGGCACGGTATCGAGATCGAGGGGACCGCTGTCTTGCGTGATTCGCCTCACTTTCCCTTAGTGTTGAGAGCATCGGAGCACATGATATTTGCCGACGACACCCAGATCTACTTCAATTTTCCTCCAGCGGACCTACGCGAGGGCATCGAGAAGATCATTCGTGACGCAAATGCTGTGGCCGACTGGGCTGCCGCAAATAGTATTCCTCTGAACCTCGGGAAGACCAAGGTGATGCATTTAGGCAGCGAGGCGTTCAGCTCTCTCATAGACCTCGAAAGCATTCCCAAAGTTCTTATTCTCGCGGTTCCGATCCCATACGCTTCCCAAATAAAAAATCTTGGTGTCCTTATTACCCCCACTCTCAATTGGGCGCCCCACGTCAACCAAATCATAGGCCGTGTCTATGGACCCTACGCTCCCTTAGGCACTACCGCCATTCACTTACTTTCTCGCTGAAAAAGAGCCTAGTTAAGAGCTTAGTTTTTCCCTATTTCGATTCCGCCTGTGCTGTCTACAATGAGGCAGACAAAACTCGCACCACCAAGATTGAGCGAGCTTTCATTCAGCGATCGTTTATCGCGGACATGTCACGCCGCACCGCATTAGCCTGGGCTGGCTCTCTGCAGCCAAATGCCGTGAGCTCTTCGTAGGCTCATTGATGTTCAACATCTTGGCACATCGCAACCCAGCCTATCTGACCTCAAAGTTCCAGCGTATGAACATTAATGTGCATGCTCACGCAGCACCAAGGACGGAAGCCTGGCGAAAATCGTTCACCGTCACGGCCTCGAACATCTTGAACGCCTTCACGCCACCGTCTTTCAAAACCAACAACATCGCGAGGTACAAGGCCGATTTACGCGAAGAGCTGCTGCAACGTGACCACGACGACTGAGGGCAGAGGGTCATAAACGAGGGTCTTCGTTGGACGCCTCAACCATCATTTCATCCACTACTCTGGGAGACGGGATGACTACTTATTCGTTCGACTACTTATGGGAGATAGCTTATTTGTCAAGAGGCGGAAAGACGCAAAAATTTATTTAATTTCTTTCCTTTAAATATTTAAACTAAAGCCAAATTAATCTCAAAATTCAATGTAGTCAAATCCAGAGAATCAATCAAATATCTATTAAAATGCTTTATTTTTTGTTTTATAATGTTTATATTTTTATGTTTTGTTTTAAATTTTTGAAAAATTGTTATTATTTTTGTATTAATTTTTTGTTTTCTGTGTGTATGTTTTAACACCACAGTATTTATTTTTTATTTTTATATTTAAGTAAAAACTACTGTATAGGTATGCTCTTGGGCATGGGCATGGTAGAAAAGAGTTCTACGTCCCGGCCCCAATAAAAACTAATCAATCAATCAATCAATCAATCACCAGTAAAAAACGCGTTCTTGACATGCTTCGCGCTAAGCGCGCCTATTCCAACAACTATCTCATCACCAAAGACGTTAAGTCTTCTCCTCTTGGCTCTGAGTCTGCCAGCCACTTGTCAGATCGTAAAATCTTTATTCGTGAACTTGTGCAGCCCGATGTATATTGTGAATTTTTGAGTTTAAAGCAATTAGCTAAAGCAATTGGCTTTAAATACATCTAGCACAGAGGTGGCAGATTTTTGGTCAGGAGGAGGGGTATTGAGCGCACGCATATATTTACCTCCGCTGTGGACCTGCGGGTTATTGCTGATGCATACTATAGAGGGAGAGGGAGCTCTGTTCCTCACATTCAAGCGGAGGAGGAGCGCGGCCATCCTAATGCTAGTAGCGCAGCTGTGACTACCGAATGACTGCAGCGCAGAATGACTGGTGTGGTGAAGAAGAGTGGATTGAGAGCGGGATCTCAGAGCTTACATTGGGCAATTCCGTCAATTTCTTAGCGATAATCCGTCCTACAATCTTTCCGGGATCCCCGAGTCGTGGCTTGGCCCAGTCGTTGATGATCGACTCATTCAGATCGATGGGTTTAGTGTGCTACGTCAGGACCATCATGTAAATGGTAGTGGTGTTGCCCTTTATGTTCGTAACGATTATAAAGTCAAAATCCTAGCTAAATCTAACAATACTAGACCTGGCATACCAGGTATTCCTGAATTCATCTTCTGTGAGGTTCAAAAGGGAAACACGCCACCAATCCTAGTTGGTGCTATTATCGACCTCCAAAAGTAGCTTTTAATTGTGATCCTGACTTCCTCGATTCCCTGAAAGACGTTTGTGGTAGTTATAGCCACAAGTTGATTATGGGTGATCTGAATGCAGATCTGTTATCGACGACTGGTAATTCTGAGTTCGTTCAGAGATTAGCTGACGAACTCTCAGTTAAGATCGTTCAGCAAGGCTCGACGCATCATACTGAGACATCTCACACATGGATTGACATAATTTTTGTAGACGATAACGATACTGTACTTGACTATGGGAATAGTTTTGCGTCCTTTCGCAGCAGGCACAATATCATACATGTTAGCATTGATATTCATGTTGCGTCTTCCCCTAAAGAGACTTTCAGCTTCAGAAGCTATAATAAAATGAATTCGGCTAAACTCAATGATTATCTGTGTCACTGCGATTGGTCGACTATTTCCACAAATACCTTAAAATCTCACATTGACATAAATGGGGCGCTTGGATGTCTAGCGCTAATCTATTGGAAGCTATTAATGAAATTGCTCCGTTGAAAACTGTAACTCCTCGTAGAGGAAAAGCTCCTTGGATTGGCGCTGGACTTCAGCAACTCATAGACAAATGCAACGCTACACAGAGATGGTATAAAAGGACCAGTAGTACCGTGCTCCTGGATGAATTTCTTCGTTTACGCAACGAGGTTGTGATTTGTATGGATCAAGAGCGTATCTCCTATCTCGGTAGTCAACTTTCTGACGCTCTTGATCATAGGAAAGATATTTGGAGAAAAATGCGTAATCTCGGCCTCTTGCCCAAAAGCAAGGAGCAGCTGCATGGTTTCACCCTGGAGGAGCTAAACTCGTACTTTGCGGGCGTCAGTCGCACCCAATGAGAATATAGATAATGTAATGGATATCATACAGTCGACGTCGGATGATGGCTTTTTTTCTAATCAGTTTCCTTTCCAGACGTAGTTCTCGCCATGTCTCATTTTTCATTGCAGGCGAGGCGTGCAGATGATATACCGCAGAGTGTTGTAGTGAAGTACCTGCCATAATTGGAGAATTATATAGTTCGTTTGTTCAACTCCTCCTTTGCTCAACAAGTCTTCCCGAGTACCTGGAAACAGGCACAGCTACTGGCTTTAAAAAAGATTTCAACTCCTCGGCTTCAGACTTTCGTTCTATCGCCCTGCTGCGTTTTCTTTCCAAGGTGCTTAAGAAAGATTGCACACTCCCAAATTACCAGCTATCTCTCCGAAGCGGGCATTCTTAATCCTTTTCAGGTAGGGTTCAGACAGCATCAAAGTACTCAGACAGCCCTGCTTAAATTAACTGATGACGTACGCTTTGCCATTGATAGAAGAATGATAACCTTGCTGTTGCTCTTCGAATTCAGTAAGGCGTTTGACACCATCTCTCCTTCGAGACTCTTAAGCAAATTGCGCGATCCCGGGATCTCGAGGTCCGTACTTCTATGGATTAAATCGTACTTACAAGGCCGTACACATAGCGTTCTATCAAAAGATGGTTATTCATCGTGGATTGAGACAAACTTAGGTGTACCGCAGGGGTCGGTCCTCGGGCCTTTGCTCTTCAGTCTCTACATCAGCGACTTTAAAGACCTCTTTGACCGTGGGGCGGTCATGCACATACTATATGTCGATGACCTCCAGATTTATCTGCAAATCCCTGTAGATGAACTTCTGGAGGGCATAGCTCGCCTGTCTGAGGCGGCACGATTGGTGTTGATGTGGGCTGGGCGCTTGTCTCTCCGTCTCAATGCTGGCAAGACCAAAGCAATTCTATTTGGTTCTCGCAAATATGTTAATGACTTGGTTAAAATGGGTTTGACAGACGTTGATATGGGGAGCGGAGCGCTTGTGTCTTTTTCCGATACCATCGTGAGTCTCGGTGTTACATTAAATAGTAAATTAACGTGGAAACCGCAGGTCGATAGTGTAACTAAAAAGTAAATAAAGCTCTTTATAGCCTGCGCTTTATAAGGGCATGTACCACCGAGACATTACGCAGGAGGCTGGTTGAAGCTTTAGTCATACCTTAGCTTGACCACTGCGCTGTAGTGTGTCTTGACGCGTCCGACGAGCAGAGAGCACGACTACAGAGAGTTAATAATATTATACATGTGTGCGATTTATATATGGTGTTAGGAGGGATGAGCACATCACCCCCTACAGAAAGCAGCTGGGCTGGTTACGCGTTGACAGTCGAAGGATGTATTTTTCCGCCATCCTTATGTATAAAATCCTTCGATTCAATGAACCAAGTTATTTAGTGGCATTTTCTCACTATACACTAGCAGGGGTGATACACAAGAATTCTCGGTGCCAAGAGTGCGCACGGAAAAAGATCTTTCCAGGTCCAATGTGTGCGCTATTGGAACTCTCTGACGCTAAATCTGCGCAACCTTCCATCTCTGCGCGGATATAAGACGGCGGTCTTTAAATACCTCATCGAGCTCGATCCCTAGTCACTCGGAGACGGAGCTTGTGGTCTTAATGCACCAAATATACTATGGACTTCACCCACATAGGGGACAAATGGATGGGTTTTCTTTATGTTAATTTATTTTGTTTTGTCCCCTATACATCATTTTTAATTGTGTGAGTGTATTTATTAGCATGAGTGGATGCATGTGTGCAATGAGTGAATGTTTAAATTTCAGAATACACTTGACCAATAGATATAGACCGCTTGATTTACCTTGTTTCTTTGTATTTTAAGATAAGACGCTCTATGATATTACCTGTTAAATATTTTGATGACTGATTTTTGAATTAAATTTTAACATATGTGATATCATAGATAGGAAATAAGTGCAATATTTTATATAGAATAGTGAAAACGAAGACTGTCTTTTATAATCTGTAAAACAATGTATTATTACCAATCAATTTTGTATTTATATGCAAATAAATAAATATGTTTTAATCTCTCTCTCTCTCTCTCTCTCTCTCTCTCTCTCTCTCTCTTCCTTTCATTCCTAGTCATCCGGCGACTAAGCCTGTGACAAATGTAAGACTATAAAATGCAATAATACCGACTTACACCTCGCACTAGGGACAAGCAGATGAGTTTATGTTAACTTATTTTATTTTGTCCCCTATACAATGTTTTTAAAAGTGTGAGTGTATTTATTGGAGTGAGTGTGGTATGAATGATTGAATTAAGTAAATGTTCCTTTTTAATTTTAAATGTTTTGTAAGATAGATATAGTCTGCTTTGTGATTTTGTTTATTTGTATATTTAACATAAGACGCTCTGTGATATTACTTTTAGGTTCAAAACATATTTTAAGACTGATTTTAAGACTGATCAAGACAGTACGCCTGTGATATCATAGAAAGAGTGATTGCAATTTACGACTATTATAAGACTGATGAAGAGTATCACTAATATTGTATTATTATAAAAATTATGTATGTAAAATTGTATTTGTGACGTCTTAGAACAATCACCAAGTCTAGTTGTTATGCCGCACCAATCCTAATTAAAGGATTAGCCGCACTTACTGTGGTAATTTTGAGCCAACGTCCGAAAACGCTATAACTCGGGATTTCTTAGTTAACAAAGTGTAGGTACAAGTACAATTCGGGCGTTTCTTATGTGATTAAATAGAAGTTTGACAATATCCTAATAATACTCTCCTTTGTCAGTGTTGCCATTTCCCTAACTCCTGTAAAAAAATTGGTTAGTACTTACTATAGAGCCACGACTACGCTCACTAAACCTTTGGATCTTTTAAATGTGAATGATAAAAAGAGAACCGTGCCTATGCACGATTAGCCTCATTGATATTTAATTTACTTATAATTAAAAGAGAACCGTTCCTATGCACGATTAGACTCTTTGATATTTAATATATTTATTTTAAAAAGAGAACCGTGCCTATACACGATTAGACTCATTGATTATTTAATTTATTTGTATTTAAAAGACAACCGTGCATATGTACAATTAGACTCTTCGGTATTTAATCTGTTTATATTTAAAAGAGAACCACGCCAATGCACGATTAGACTCTTTGATATTGAATATATTTATATTGAAAAGAGAACAAGGTAAAACAATAAAAACTTGGATTAAAAACTTTCTTTTTTTTAATTTTTCCTGTTTGATAATGGTTACACGCGGGAACTTAGATAGCGAACGAAAATTTAAAAATATACAATTCTTGTTTCTCTGCTGCGGTCTGTGACGTTCTAATGATGCTGCTTGTGTTGTTCTAAATGATGCTGCTGGTGACGTTCTAAGATGCTGAAGAAGAGTGCTATGTTCGATGTACCTCGTAGAATGCTGAGTTCGAGAATGAGTTCGGAGATGCGGGAGTAAATGCGTGTCCTGCACAATTTTCCGGCTGTATTTATACCTTCTGAGCCTGCTCTACCCGAAAAATACCTTAGCGTTTGAGTGGGAGAAATACTACTTTCCTTGTCGCTCTCATAGTTCCTTATGTTAGGTAGTTTTTAATATTATCTAGGATCTTAAATATTACAAGTATTTTACTGGGTGAAAATAAGAACTCTTAATAACCGAGATACTGACAATTATTATTAACTCAATCATGTATATTCTACGGCTAAACTTAATAAAAGGTATCTATTTAGTTTTTGTACAGAACAAAATGGAAAAACTGGTATTTAAAAATTAAGTCCATTATTTGTTTCTTGTTTTTACTCTTACATATGACAATTATTATTAAACAAACACTAAACTACTCGTGTAACATTAGGAATTAACATACTTCTATTTTATGTAATCGTCATTATTATTCGCTAATTTACTTTGTATAACTTATTAAAAATAGTAAGTAAACTGTTAAAAACTATAACGTTGAATTAACATTATCCCTGTTGAAAGTTTAATTTGTATTGCTGGAATTCAGAGAACATTGTTTTGTGTAAAAAAAAATGTATTAAGTACAAGTAAATTGAAATAAATGACAATAATCGTAAATATATTAATAGCGAATACATGTTTCAACTATAGTTGTTTATTTGAAAGTACGCTGAGTTAGAATAAACTAATCATATATTTAAAAACTGAACGTTATAAATATTCCGTTACAATTTGATATATTTCACTCAATTGTTAAATTAATTTTTCGATGCTCGTTTCTAACAATGAAAATACATAAAGAGTGAAATGATTGCTAACTAGTAATTCGCAAGATACAATTGGTTATTGTTATTCATTCTAACAAGTTGCTAAAGTTGATCTAAAATATTAACTGAGTAAAGTTATTTTTAAATGAAAATATTATACCATTAGGTTTCTAAATCTTATTTGCTAAACAATATTTGAACACAATATTTAATTTAAACTAATAATAGAAAAGGGTGTATTGGTTGTATTATTGCTTAAAAACTGTTTAAAATAACAAGTACAAGTTGGTTAACAATAAACTTGTTAAAAGTTTAAATTACGCTGCTTTAATTAACGAGACAATGTTTTGTATAAAATATATTTTGCACAATTAAATTAAAAATAAACGACAAATAATTTTGTAAAAATATGAATCAGCTATTATTATTCGTTCAAATGTAACGCTGCACTAGGACAATTAAATCTAAAACGCAATCTTATAACTACCCGTTATTTTAAATAATATAAATTATTGCGCTCGTCCCAAAAAAATGAAAGTATATAAGGAAGTTTTTGTATTAAAAATGTCTTGTTAAATAATAAGACACAAATGGTTACTGTTGTAACTGTTACTAATTCCTATATAGTTGCTAAAGTTAAAATACAACTAAGTAAAGTTATTTTTATTTGAAGATGTGATATTGTTTGTTAAATAAAATTAGAACATGATATTAACTTAAATGTGAAAACTACTCCTAACGATAAAAGATATTAGTTATTATTCATAAACATTTATTTGAAAATATTACTTTACTCGATTTTTAATAGCGCTAAACAATATTGGAAGCAAAACTAAAATATAATAATTAACAAAGAGAAAGAGTATCGGTTTACTTAAAAATATTTAAAGACGCTTATTCCGCAATATCTTATTTTTTAAAATCTATGGCAAGTTTTAAATGTTCGAAAAAGTTCATATTAGCATAAAAATAAAAAGGATAGAAAGGCGTACAATTTTTCATGGATAAACCATGGGCAAATTTCTTTACGCGTCCCTTTCGTTTTTATGGTTTGCACGTGCGGGGCCTGTCTTGGGTTTTTCTTACATCTGTTTATCGTGGATATCGGGTGGCCCTCGGTAATCTCTTACATATGTTTGTCGCCTCTAGCTCGCTTCGCCCCGATGCACAACTGGGCATCTATATATATTTTTATTGTTTTATAAAAGGATCGTGGCTGGCCGGGTTTCTGTTTACTTAAGATACTAAAACGAAGAGAGAAAAAAAAACGCTCGTCGTAAAGATATAAAATACGGTATAGGTCCTTGTATATCTAAGCTCCTAGAGTTGTATATAGGTTCAAGAGATGAATATGGGGAAACACTTAAGGAAACCCCCTCACTAATGTTCGTATCCTTCTCTATCTACTCTTTCTTACATATCCCAAATTTATTGACAAATAAAAGGTACGTACTATTAGTATATAACTTGAACACACACTCAAGTTCGGGTATAAATAGATATGATCTAGGGGAATGAAGTGTCCTGTTTTACCGTGATCTTACCCAAAAAGAAAAAAGGAAAATGCGCAAGGTAACTTATCATGTGATTAAATTCAAAATTTTTCCTCAAGGCGCGCACGACGTTACATATTATTATATTGAAAATCATTTTTGTATGCTTATATAAATAAAAGAATATCTATCTATCTATCTCTCTCTCTCACTCACTCGCTCACTCACTCACACACTCTCTCTAAACTTTGGCACTTGCCCGGCTAAAGGGGGGGGGGGGGGGGGTGAAAAGGAAAGGAGAGAAGAGAGAAAAGGCTGAGCTTATTAGCACAGTAGGTGAGGCATTTAAACTTCCACCGTCGCCCCAGAACACGGTGACGCCGGAAGCAGCATATAAAAAGCTTCACAAATTTTTAAAGGCTAAGCCGGTAGTCTCTGGGGTTGATACACAAGTGTCAGCAGTAGACCAGTATCAACCAGAGACGACGGCCTTCGTTGAGCTGCTAAAAGAGGTTAAGACTCTGACAGAGCAGCTCAAACATCGGACTCGAAGTAAGTTCCTAGAAGGGCCGAAAAAGCGGCAGAGCTATTTCAGGTCCAAAAGACGGCCTAGGTCGCCAGGAGCCAAAGAGGCGAAGGGAGAGCAAAGTCAGCCTTCAGCACCGGCTAGCCCTAGACAAAGCCAGAAACAAATGAAGTATTTCGCGTGCGAGAAGCCGGGGCATATGGTAAAGGATTGCCAAAGTAAAAGGACGGGAAACGAAAAGAGGAGCCTTATTCCCAGATAGCCAATTTCCAGTATTGCTCGGGCATGTATAAGGACGTGGAGACCTATGTTCGATGATGCACTATATGCCTACAGTGCAAAGTCGAACAAATTGCTCCAGCAGGGCTAATGGAGCGAAAGACTGCCACTAGACCATGGCAGGTGGTTGCAGGTGACATCATGGGTCCTTTGCGAAAATCTGTGAAAGGATTCGAGTATGTCTTAGTCATTCAGGATCTGTTCACGTGATGGGTCGAGTTTATCTCCATTCGCAAGGCTAATGCGAAAACCGTCCTTAAGGAGCTCAAAGAGCGTATCTTTTTGAGATATAGAGCTCCTGAGTCTTTCTTTCGAATAATGGCACGGAGTTTAAGAACCATGCCATTGATTGTTTACTGGTTGAGAGAGGCTAGCACCATACTACGGTGCCGTCATATCATCCGCAGGCAAATCCAGTGGAGCGAGTTAATCGATCACTGAAGACGATGCTCATGGCATTTATCGAAGAGAGCCATAGAACATGGGCCGATAATTTGCTAGAGCTCGTAATCGCGTTTAACACTGCTGTGTATAGTTCAGTAGGAGTTAGTTCTACTCTACTGAACTATGAAAGACAGCCAATGCATCCTTCGACCAATCATCGAATCAAGAGTTAGCTGCACTAGATAGAGAGCAACCTGAAGCACTTGAGAATTGGCAGAGGAAGGTTGAGGATTTAGTCAATCTACGTGCTAATGCAAGTCAGAGATCGGAAGAATCTCACAACAGGCAGGTTGTTTATTATAATGCACGTCGTAGACCGGCTGGATTCGAGGTAGGAGATCGAGTCTGGAAGCGGAATAAAACCTTATCCTCTGCTATGGAAGGGCTAAGCACTAAGTTAGCCCCGAAATATGCTGGTCTTATGCTATTACGGCCCAGCTCGGTTCGAGTATCTACGAGCTAGAAGATATGGACGGCAAATTAATTGGAAAAGTCCATGCTGAGCAGATAAAGGAAGAATACGTTGCCGAAGAAATTCAGTTAGATCTGACAGAAGCAGACGACGTCGAGACGCAACATCCGAGAGATGCGAGCGTCGAGGTAGCGTTGAGAGGACCCGCCGCGAGCTAGCATAGCGCACACCCAGGTTAGCATCACTCCACCGGGAGATGTACCGGCTACCTGTGTGCCTAAAATTTCGAGGCCCCGCGGTAGGTCATCGAAGGCCACGAAACTTGTGAAACGAGCGGGCGTTCGAACTGAGAAGGCTGCGTTGTCGGTTCAGGTAACGAAACGAAAGCCCGGTCGGGCGAAGGGCGCGTAATAGCGCATCGGCATAGTAGATCCTTTGAATCTCTCCCCACGTCGAATGCGTGTCACTGTAGATCGTGCATCGTAAATCAAAAAGTTAAAAAGAATTATGAATCTGCCGCGTCCCATTTTTCAATCCTACTAATCTGAATTATTGAATGGTATACTCGCAGCTTCTAAGACAGTAGCTATAAAATTTATACAGATAGAAGCTCAACAAGAAGTGAACATATCAAAAGCAAAGAATAAAAAAGGGGTGGGTGTCTCTGGGGATGGCAGCTGGCAAAAGAGAGGTTTCTCGTCTTTGTTTGGTTTTGTCTTTCTCATTGTATGGCACACAGGTAAAGTGATAGATATTATAGTTAAATCAAGATTCTGCCAATCGTGTTCAATTTGGAGATGAAAGAAAGGCGAATATCCCGCAGAATATCAAGAATGGGTAGAAAATCACGAGAATGAATGTTTGAAAAATCACGAAAGCACTTCTGGTAAACTAGAGGTAGATGCACTAGTTGAAATGTTTTCGCGCTCGAAAGAATTACATGACATTGAAATTCCATATTACGTTGGCGACGGAGACTGTATAAACACAAATGGATTACAAACAAATCGTTTTTACAAAGATATTGAAATCGAGAAAGGTGAGTGCATCGATCTCGTTCAAAAGCACATGCGTACGCGTTTACGAAAACTGAAAAACGGAACTAAAGATTTAGACATCGCCTACTTTGACTACATGGCAGGCCGCTATTTTGTTTTTTTTTTAATACTGACTAAAAAATTATTTTTTGTACTACCATATTATAGAGTAAAATCCTGAAACTAAAATTACTCTAAGTGTTTCCATTTCTCAAAAAAAAATTCATAAAAAAGGTATGATGTTTGGGTGTCCAAGCTGTACTCCCCCCCCCCCCTTAATAACTTTCTGCCAAATTATTGTCATATTGCGTCAACAAATGTTAATTTTCAATTATTAAATTTGTGTCAGAGTTACGTCTAATTTATTCAAGCCCAATTAAATGTGTAAAAAAATTTCACTTTGCTATCTATCGAAAATTTTTACAAAATCCTGCAAGTCCCTCTATGTACTTTTATCATTCTACGACTTCTTCGTAAAAACTGCGGTGTCTTACAGGTTTCGAAGTAACTAAAACTATTATTATTTACTCATTTTACATTAGGGATGAAAATAGGACCCATGCTTCGACTACAGACGAGGCTTGGTTCACAGACAGAGCCTCGAAAGAGGATAGATCGGGAGCAGCATTTTACCGGAGTCGCCCAGGGAAGGGCGTTGTAATGCCATTGGGAACATACAGCACCATCTTACAGGCAGAAATAATGGCAATTCTACGTTGTGCGCAAGCAGCACTAGAAGACAAAAAGCAAGATCGTGTCAGCATACACATCGACAGCAGGGCGGCTCTAGCTATGCTAGGACGCATCAAGGTATCATCTATGCTGGTGTGGGAATGCATTTCGACGCTGAACGCCCTGGCAGAAGAGGTGAAACTCACTTTCTACTGGGTTCCATAGCACTCAGGAATCAAGGGCAACGAAATAGCGGACGGACTGGCCAAACTTGGAGTAAAAGAAGACTTGATTGGTCCAGAACCAGGAATAGGAGTCCATGAATCCTTCTTCAAGGAAGATGTTTCTGGATGGGTAAATGAACAATACACCATGGAATGATGCAGAACAAAAGGGTGCAGACAGGCGCAGGCTCTGATCGGACCCAACGTCAGGCTGGACTGATCCCAGCAGATGCGGGGTCTCGGCAGAGCTGAAGCCAGACTACTCACACAAATTTTCACTGGTCACTGCCATATGAAAAATCACCTCCACAAGATGGGACTTTGTGACAATCCAACATGCAGATGGTGCGGTGCAATAAAGGAGAGAGAGAGAGAGAGAGAGAGAGAGTGAGAGAGAGAGAGAGATAGATAGATAGATGGATAGATAAATAGATAGATAGATAGATCGATATATCGATAGATAGATAGATAGATGGATAGATAAATAGATAGATAGATAGATCGATATATCGATAGATAGATAGATGGATAGATAAATAGATAGATAGATAGATCGATATATCGATAGATAGATAGATAGATGGATAGATAAATAGATAGATAGATAGATCGATATATCGATAGATAGATAGATAGATGGATGGATGGATGGATGGATGTTTATCCATCCAACGCCCAAACGCCCTACGTTTCGAGCCCGCTCCGGCTCCTCCTCAGGGACTAAAATGAAAAGCGTGTTTAGCCTCCTTATATACCCACTATCCATCCCCACTCTCCTACACCACCTACCCCCTCTCCCCTTTAACAACTTCCCGTTACAACTTAAATTAATAAAGAATGATAAATGTTATCTAATGTACTTGACTCTATCATTAAATTTTCATTATTTCGATTCCTTAGAATGTGGATACTCTCGAAACACTCCCTCTTATATTTATTACTAATTCCGTGTTCTAAAATCTCCACACTCCCGAAATCGAAAGAATGCAAACAATTCAAACAATGTTCTTTTAACCCCGAAGTAAAATTTGTGGTCCGTAAACTATATTGATGTTCATACATTCCTTTTTTTCAAATATGTACCCGTTTGATTAATGTAACGTCCGTTACAATCCCTACAATTAATTTTATAAACTACTCCTGATTTTAAACATTTATCACCCTTGTCTTTACAATTACTAAATAGCCTACCCAAATTATTATCATTTCTAAAGAAAACTTGAATATTACGTTTTCTAATCATCGTTCTAATCCTTTCTGACAAGCCTCTAACATAAGGTAAACTGAAATATACATTCTTTCCATTCCCATTCCTTGTTTGTTTATCTACTCGTTTCCTTAATTTACCATTATAAATTTCCCACACTCTCTCCTCAATCATTTTATCAATAAATTATTAGGGCAATCTGATTACCCATTAATATTGATTAGACTGAAAGACCAATAGAAAAATCTTTGTCAGTTTATAATACAAAAATCAGTCTTAAAATGTTTAAGTAAGTAATATCACAGAGCGTCTTCTTTTAAAATACAAATAAACATGTAACACCGAGGTTCACGACGGTGTCGGAAAAAGGCACAAGCACTCCGCCCCCCATATCAACGTCTGACAATCCCATTTTGACCAAGTCATTAACGTATTTACGAGAACCAAATAAAATTGCTTTGATCTTGCCAGCATTGAGACGAAGGGACAAGCGGCCCGCCCACGTCGACACCAATCGTGCCGCATCAGACATACGAGCTATGCTCTCCAGAAGTTCACCCGCAGGAACTTGCAGGTAAATCTGGAGGTCATCGGCATATAGAATGTGCCTGACCGTCCCACGATCAAAGAGGTCTTTAAGGTCATTGATGTAGAGACTGAAGAGCAAAGGCCCGAGGACCGACCCCTGTGGTAC
>UELV01142652.1:0-10493 GCA_900490015.1 Megastigmus stigmatizans | reverse complement strand
GGATAGGGGGCTGAAAATTTGGCTGTGGAAGTTTTTTTTCAACCCCTATCGAATGGTGTATGATACATGTGTATTTTAAGAGGGGGCAATTTCACCATAGTAACCCGGCTATAGTCTTTTGAGTTTTTTGGGATTTTGCGAAATATGGCCATTTTGAAGAGGTTAAACATATTTTAGAATCATGAAAAAAATTTTCCCGTAATATTTGAACATCGATTGCACTTTTTTGCCATATTTTGAATTATTGCCATTGCATTTTCCTTATGAAAAAATTCATAAAGTTGAAAATTTCCAAATTTTTTAACTTTTTTTGGTGAAAAACACGCCATATTTTTTTGTAGGAGTATTTTAACAAAAAATCGGTATCATCATTCGAAAGAATAACTCAAAATACGTCGGATATGATCTTTTTCAAATTTTTTCAAACTTTTTTTTTAGTTGAAAAAAAGCCTTAAATAAGGTGTTGAACATTCGCGGTCTTGGTCGTTAGTGGGTTAATTTGGCGAGGTGCATTTTTTTGTGACGGGCGCAAGACTTCGGGGAGGGACTCCCGACTTCAAGAAGACCCGAATCGTCATGTTACACTGTCAATCTGTCCATCTATCTCTCTCTGGCTTTTTATCTGTCTCTCTGTCTATCGGTCTGTCTATCTATTTATCTGCTTATCTGTCCATCTGTCCATTTGTGTCTCAGACTTTTTATCTGTCTATCTTTTTTTTTGTGAAAAAAAACGGGCCTGGTGGAAGCCAGACAATGGTTCCTGGACAAGTTCCTTTAACCTTTTGGTTAAAGGGATTAGGGAATCGGGTCCCTTTCCTTGGCCAGTAGCCATATCGGGGCTATTTCTGCGAGCAAGAAGGTGGCGCCGAGTGATATGGTTCGATATCCGCTAATGACTCGAAGTGCTATACGTCGCTACACCTGAGCCATATTCTTGATCGGGGCGAACCGTAGAGTAGCACCGAGTGCACCACAGTCACCGGAAGTGCCCGGCTACCTTGTTTTGGTCCTTCCACGTTGGGCATCAGCTGTTTTAGCACTGTACCTAAATTCCCTGCTTTCACAGAGGTCCGTCTGATATGGTCTTTAAAGTTCCAGTGTTTGTCGATCAATACGCTCAGGTACCGGAGGCTATCCTGGAACTTTATTTTGTGTCTATCTAGCTCGAGTTTAGGGTGCTCGAACTTTCGCCTCTTTTTTACGAGAACAGCCTCGCTCTTCTCCTGAGTCAATTTCAGGCCGTGTGCTTTCATCCAGCGGCTGACTATTTCTAGAGTCTCGTTATATTTCCATTTTAGATCTTCTGTATTTGGAGCTACAGCCACCATGGTCATGTCATCCGCGTATCCTACGAGGACCACGTCTTAGGTAGTTTAAGCTGCAGTAACCCATCATAAAATAGTTTCCACATTGTAGGGCCCTCTACCGATCCTTGGGCGACTCCTGCCGTAAACCCGGCTTCTAGGGTGCCACCTTTTGTACGATAAATGTCCTGTCCTCTATGTAGTTGCTAGAGACCCTCATCAGATATTGATATATATCTCCCCAGTTGGCTGTGTTGAAGGCATTTTTCATGTTAAGTGTTACCATGGCTCAGAATCCTTCCAGCTTCGATTTCATGGAGAATGCTTTGTTTCTGTACTTCCTACATAGCATGCGGTTTTCCGCCTTGTTCGGAACCCGTATTGCATCTATGATAGCCCTTCGTTCTCCGGGATGTCCAGTTCGCTCTGCATGCGGTTGAGAATCCTTCTCCCGTATAATTTGCCCATGGAGTCGAGCATGCATAACGGCCTCCAGGAAGATGGGGTCTTGGGATCCTTGCTTTTGCCCTTCGGTATAAGAACCAGCTTTTGGCGTTTCCATTGTCCAGTATAAGCTGAGGCTTCTCCCGAATAGTCACTCTCAGAGCTTCGTTGGAGATCCCGTCAGGTCTTTCCGGAATCCAGTCCCTTCGCGGCCCATTGTAGTTCGCTTATCTGGAACAGAGGGGTCTCTGATGCCTCGTCGCTCGGTTAGCTCTCTCTGGGCGCTCCCTTTGAGAAGAGCGCTTCTATGATCTTGAGTACTGTTGGTTCGTCTCTTGGTGCACCCGATCCTTGTCTCGTCTGGAGCTTCCACATCACTAGGCGATAGGGCGTGCCCCATGGGTCTCGATCTACTTTTCACCACTAACTCTTACTTCGCTTGATGACATTTAAGAGCGATTTTCTGACGTCCTTCTACCTATGCGGTTCCTCTTCTTTTTCTGGACGTTCTCTTTTCCGCGCTCTCTGAGCTTTTCTCCGCTTTTTCGTACAGTAGCTCCTGAGTTCTGAAATTTCTAAATTCCACCAAGAAGCAGACGTTTGGTTATTATGCTATGTTCTCCGGGGCATGGATGCATCGCACGCTCTGCTCATTTCAGTTATGTACTGTCGCGTCATGTCTACCGTTGTCTCAGTCTTATGACGTCTTGGTGTACTTTTTGTCTAGCGGGGGGTTGCGTTTTCGGCTATTTAGTTCAAAGAAGACATATAAATGGTCGCTGAGTGACTCTTCTTCCAGAATTGTCCATTCACGTAGGTGTCGCCCTAACGTTGGCCGTAGGAAGGTCAGATCTAGTACTGATGAGGACGCTCTTCTTCCAAATATTGCCATCCCCATTTGGTTGATAACTATTAGGTCGAGTGAGGCCATCATTTCCTCTAAAAGTTGCCGTCGTCTGCCTTCTGGGCCTCCACTCCATGACCCAGACTTGACATTGACGTCCGCTGCTACAATAATGGGTCTAAGCCATTGTCTTGCACTTTCCTACAATTCATCCATACAATCCATTCCAAGTCGGCCTGAAACGTCTTAAGCGATGCGTTCGGGGAGAGAAGTAGCAGCTGCAGATTTCAGTGCCATCCAGTACGCACCATTTCCCTTCTCTGCCGAGTTCACCTGCGTGTTGACTCCAGGCAGTACGTGGATCGCCGCGTCGTCGCCCCGTTTGTCCGAGTACCAGCCCGGTTGTCCGGATTTCTGTATTGTTCGTGATGAGGAGAATAACCGCTTCGTGTTCTTTAGCCGTCTGATAGAGTAAGTCTTGTGCGGCTTGAGTCCGATGTAAGTTTATTTGTATAAACTTAGCCATTTCCTTTCATTAGTCTTCTTCCCTTCGCTTTCGCCAGAACCGTGCAGTTTGCGTTCCCAGATCGGTGTCTGTGATCAGCTTCTATCGCCTCGCACTGGGTGCACTTTGGTTCGTTCCTATAGGTTGCCGCAAGGTGGTCCGTGGTTCCGCATAGAAAGCACGGCTTTAACACGTTGTCCCCTTTGTCACAGTTGCTAATCTAAGTATCTGAGACACCTCGGGACCGTGAATTTTTCTCGGATTCTGGCTATGACCCAACCAATTTTTACATCCCCGGTCTCGATGATCCCTAATGCGTTGGCAGGCAGCATCGTCACGATTGCCATCTGCATGCAACCATAAGTAGGACATATTGCCTTGACCTTTAGTGCTTCTACTGGAACCCCAGTAGCTTCAGCCAATGCCTTCTGTAATTCGTCCTCAGTTGTGTCCAGATCCATATCTTTTATGTCGAGTGCCATTTGTTGCGAAAGCTGCAAGACTGTAACCCCTGTACCAATCGCATGTGCAACTGCATCTTTAATGGCCTCGAGATTGCTACCCTTCTGCAGTTGTACTAATACATCACCAGTCTTGGTTTGCCTGATTTTGTTTTCATTGTTGGCGATTTGCTGCTTGTCAACTTTTTCCTTTATTAGCTTGAGGACACTGGCGAAGATCGCTCCTTGATCCCTGCTCTTAACTCAACTTAGCTAAACGCCTCATGTAGGACAAGATGTTTTGTAAGTTCTCCTTCACGCACTTGTGAATATTACGGGCCGGTGTCACCACTGCGCTTACCTTGTCTAGGTTCTCCTGGATTTTTTCCAATATTCCTTCCTCGATGCTCTCTGCTGCCTGAACTTTGTTGCAGTCTTCGAGCATCCTCCTGGTTCCATCTCCGTCACCGTGTATGTTGTTGCTTTCGGTGCCCGGCCGATATGTTCGGCCATGCGCAGTAACTGTCCGGCCGACCAAGTCTATCTGACCTGCGCTTTCCACGCTTTCTCGAATGTTGTTCTCGCTAGATGTTATAGCGGTGTTTGGGTATTTCTCCCCGAAATCGTTGGAGTCAGCGCCTTGGATTTCCCGCTGTTGGGGTACCTGCTTGGAGCATAATTGTTTTAATCTTAAATATTACAATTATTGAATGAATAAAAATAAGAAACTTTAGGAATGAATTATTTAATACTGTTATTTAAAGAAAATAAGAATTTATCGCAATTAACTTAATCAAATGCTTTTAATAGTTTAAAAATTATATTTTAGAAATTGAAACATATTCAGTTCTTGTTTTTATTCAAACACATTACAAAATTAATAATAAAAACTAAATAAACTAAACTAGTAACTGTTATTATTATTACACAGTTTAATGGTTAATATATTGTTTTCTTAAATTATTCGAAACAACAAGTAAATTAAAACTTTTACATTAAAACTTTTACATTAAAACTAATCACACAAATAATAATATTGATTTGACCAATTTTTTAATTGTTAAACTAATAAATAAAAAGTCTTTTGTGTAGCTTGTAAAACCTTATTTGATTATTTGATTATACAAAATAGTTTTTAGAAATGAATTTGTAAAATGTTATAAGCATGTGTTTCTTATAAACAAAGAAAACAATAATTATTGTTGCTTAAATGTTTAAAATAATATGATTTATACTAGAGTGTTTATATCTTACAATATTTTATGAATTATGTTAAAAGAACAAAAGATATGTTTCAAACAATTAATTAAAAACGGGTTGCATTATTTATCGAAAGAAAAGAATATGAGTAATTTTCGTTTCGAATTTGTTATACATGACTCCTTTATCTACATCCTGTTGTTTATATCATATTTATTTTTGCATTTCGACCCGGTACGCTTTTATACAATTCTTTTATTGATCGCATTTGAAAGAAGGCAGAGCGAACAGTGTCCTATTTTACCATGAGCGAGTTTCGTCGATATTGATCTGTGATTCTACTGTTGGAACGAGCATTGATGTTCATTTATCATGCTATCACATGTAAAGTTAAAAAATTAGCGAGAAGAGGCGCGCGCGACGTTACTCTAGAAAAATTATAAGGCCCAAAAAATTGTAATATCCAAAACTTATAAGGCCCAGAAAATATAGGACCCAGAAATATGTAAGGCTCAACAATTATAAGTCCCACTTTTTAGGGGTTTAGGTCCAACTTTTTTTCGGTTGAGCCGGAAACGATTCTCCCTTTAATGTACATAAGAAGATTACTAAGTATGTACTATAATTGAATAATTACTGTTGTTTCAGGCTATTAAACTTTCATTAATAGATATTGAACCTGCGGATGATGAAAATTGGTCCACTGAATCTGCTAGTTATTTGAAAAGTAACTTAGAAGGCAGAACAGTCAAAGTTATTCCTTTTTCAAAAACTGACAATACGTATAATGTTTGCATTTACGTAGACGATACGAGCATTAATGCTAACCTTGTTTCAATGAACTTCGCTTCAAGTACTGGAATTCAGTAAGTTTTATACTTTTTATTTTTTTCAGTCTTATTTACTCTATTATAACAGGAACTACTCGTTAGGATTTGCTAATGCAAAGCATCTAATAATGTATTGAGTATTTATTCGATTTCCCTGGAAGTTGTCCCGTAGCTATCGTCACAACATAATTTTTGCATATTTGTTCCCATATTTGTTCGGATATGATCTTTTTCAAATTTTTTCAAACCTTTTTTTTTTAGTTGAAAAAAAGCCTTGAAAAAGTTGTTGAAATTTCGGGGTCTTGGTCATTAATGGGTTAACTAGGGTAAAAGTGGGTATCACTGCGGTGGAAGGCGTTACTGCGAGTTTCTTAATTGTAGTGAAATATAATTTTTGGAAACATATAAGGTCTTAAAAAAAATATTTTACACTTAGTTTACCTTTAAACTAATAAAATATGAGGAAAAAACGATGGAAAACATATTATTAACAATTTATTATTATGTATAGTATATCTGACCGTAGTAATACGTTCATAGATATAATAGCCACCGATTGCAAATATTATTGCAGCTTGTTTTGACTGCACGGCTTAACCTCAAAACCAACCGGAATTTTCCATATCTGTTTTTGTAAAAAATATATCACTATCGATGAGAATTGCGTTAGTATTGTCTTTTAATATACACATTTATACAGTATAGAGTGTTTATTATGTAAACGTAAGAATTTTTTTGTGGAGGTGAAGGAAAAACCCGCAATAATTGCAGTGCAGTAATACCCGAATTTAAGCCACATTTACTTCCTTCGTTTTTTAAAATTAAATACTTGTTTTGCAGCTCTATCTTTTTCTAATGATTAACAAAACTTAAAAGAATCATATGAATGGAAAAAAATCGCAATAAGTGATTTATATATTTTTATTTAAACACTGAAAGTCGGACTACATACAGATCCGCAGTGATACCCCCATTTATCCTGTATTAAAAAAAGACAATATTTTTCTCTTTTAAAGACAGTTGAATTTGGTTAAATCGTCGCCCCCTCTTTCGGAATGGAATCAAAAAATGCCCTATCTGGGATTCTAGTTTATTTAATTGATTAGAGTCAGCAGGCCTCATTTATCATTTATTAAGATTGTAAATTAATAAGATAGAAAATTTTAAAAATATTAACATAGCTACTTTATTACAAATAATAATTCGTTTGATACAATATTATTAAATATTTCTTAAAACATGTTATTATTTGGCTATTATTATTACTGAAACATAATAAATGTAATTAATTGATTAATTATTTTTCAAATTTTACAAAGTGAAAATTTAATAAATATTGTATTTAAAATCTTATAGATAACAATAACTATCTTTTTAATATATGTTAATGTGATATATAATTACAATAACGTAAATATGACAATTTAATTAATTTCATTTAAGTCTATATTAATTCATGCCTCACTATGATGCATACATAGCAATATGCATGAATAATAGAGTAAGCAGTAAAAAGTACGGGAATTGGGAAATACGTAAAGGTAAAGTGCATGAATAGAAATGTACATAGTGGAATGAGTTGATAATGAAAGGAATAGATAGTAGGGCGCGTTCTACATGGCTTTGGTGTGTAAATTACCAACCATAAATGCGATTTAAAAACCAACAATTATTTACAAAATTCAAAATTATTTTTATACGTAAGTAATTAAAAGCTCTTTCAAATGCTAGCTGTAAATTTTTTAAATATTAAACTTGCAATACGAAAAAAAATAAATCAAAGTTAATTTTTAATATAAAACAAAAAAAAATAAATGAATCTTAAAAATTTTTTTTCAGCCATCGTATAAAAAATTAATAATAAAATGAATTTTGAAATTTGGGTCATCCTTTTTCGAGATGCAGAAATACAAACACAAAAATGCGAAAAATTTTTTGTGTAAAAGAATTATGTCTAAAATTTATTTTGTTATATATTATTAATTTTCTCTAAAATATGTTTAGTTATATTCAGTTATATTCAGTTATAGTTATATTTAGTTCATTTTGGTTTTGAATTAATTTTTATTTAATTTTTCATATAATAAAATTGGCTTTTTTATATACAAATGTGCGTTGAGTTGAAATTGACGAATTTTAATCTATTTTTTTTTTTTTTGGATATTTTATTTATTTATGTTTTTCTAATTAATTTTATGTAAGGGGGTTCTCCGACTCCTAAAGTCCCCCAGCAGGGCTTCGCCCTTGAACACTCCCACACTTACACTTTATCTTTATTCGCTTTTTATTGGGCATAGTTAAGCATTTTAAGCGTAAGAATTTATCTGCATTTTCCGCACACTGCTATAAAAAAGCGTATTTAACGCGAGCGTACGATTTACACCCTTCTGCTGATCGGCGCGTCAATCGGGCGCGGCGATCAGCAAGCAGCTGTAAAATTGTATTGTCCGCCCATGTTACATAATATACTATTAATCCATCCCAATTACGAACTCGTGAAATCGCAACATATAATTGTCCATCAGTAAAAACATCTCTTCTCAGATCTACACCGATATTAGAAAAAGTATGACCTTCGGCTTTATCAATAGTCATAGGAAAAGCTTATTTAATTGGAAATTGATGCCTTTTAAAAGTAAATAGATATTCTTTTACAGGATATAACATTATTAAAAATACAACATCTTCGGCTTTATTACCTGTTAAAATTTTACATTTTAATAAATTGTTAACAAAATCTTAAATTCTCAATCATGTTCCATTGCACAAACCTTCGCACAAATACTTATATTCCTTATTCCAATTCATGTGGAGGTATATTTTGAGGATACGATGTATTAAGATTTTCAGGTAATAGCACTTCTACCATTAAGCTATTATCATCACAATTCCCAGAGGAATCGATATTTGTACATATACGTTCGCCATTACTACTATAATGGTCGCGGATTTTGAGAAGCTAGTCGGCGAATGGTAGATCCCTGTGATACCGGCATGAAGTAGTCGGTAGGATCTGCAGCTAAGTCGAGGCCAGTGTGGCGTTGGCTCAGTGTTAAGGAGCGCGCCTTTGGATCCTGCGGTCGTGGGTTCTAGCCCCGCGTCCGCGTACTTTTACCTCGATTTTCCTAAATCCTGCCCCGTTACACGACATAATAATGAAACCTTATTAATCTCATCTACATCAACATTACGCGCAGATAATATTGCCGAAGAACTCATTTCATCATGTAGATGATTTATAATTAAATCGCCGTACACAATATCAACTATACTATTGTTACGTCCGGAAGGGACGTAAAATAATATTATTTTATTTAAATTATATATCGATACGTATATATAATTTATGTGGTTCCGGTTACCGTCTCAATTGGATAACTTTAGTATCCAATTGTTTACCGTGAGGTTGGGTTAGAATTTATGAGTCGGAGTCTTTTATGGTTTAAACGTTATTCGTTTATTAAATACTACCCGAGAGAGTCTACTCGAGGGACTCTGACTGGGATCGGCTCAATCGGCTCGATCTGTCTCTAATTGAAGCTCAAAAATGGACTAACTAATGTGTCTCTCTGGATCAGGCAGGATACCTCGGTTTCCGCCGAAAACCCAGAGAGGTGGTAAAGATAAGTGTGTCAGGAATCCGTCGAGTAAAGACAGATCAGCCCGTGAAGCATTCAGCTGCGCTTAGTAGCTGAGCTAAACGCCTGATGCGCGAAAAATATGGTATTTAGGTGTGTATGAACGACCTTTGAAGAATGTGATCTCTGTGCTTTTGCGTATAGCCAAAGTTAAAGAGATGTTTCGACAGAGGTCGGTATATGAAATGAAATGTAGAAATGAATATACGTTTCGGGACGTAACACGCCCGAGGCCGCGGTAACGGTGACCTCACCGAAAAGTACAAATGTGAATAATCACAATGATTGACTGAGGTTACGCGAACTAAAAAACCTGATTAAATCATAACATTGAGAGAAAAAAAAAATTTTATGTCTGTCTAAATAATTTGATTCCCTAATCGAAAGATGATATGAATGTTTTGACTGTGTGAGTGCGTTTCGTTTACATTGTTCTTACGAGTCTCTCCCTTTTACAATATTAAAAATGAATAATCCAATATAACAATAATATACAATAAATACATGATATATAATATGTTGTGATACAATAGATAGGTAATATACAAGATAAAATCAAATACAATTAACAATTTTGAAATGTTTTTAAAAAAATCTATAATGACGAGGTAGCAGTACGAGAATCATCGTGACTTCGGATGGCGTGCCTTGATGGTGGGGTAATTCGTGTCACTCGTTAGGAAATTATGTTTTGGTTGTCCCCTTGTTGTTGCCTGTCTGTCGTGGCTGCATGTTGATTAACATTCTGTGTCGATGTAGAATACTTTTTCCTGAAAATATTCTATGAATAATTAATAGAAGGGACCCCCCCAGGAAAGGTAACTTATAGATTGCGATTAGTCCTATTATTGATGCTATTGTTCCTCCTGCGTATAGTGTGTATTGGTGTGCCTGTGAACGTTGTACTGTATTGTTTTGTATGTTCCAATTTCTCTAGCTCATTGTATTATTTGTTTTAGTCTAATTCCTGCGTCGAGATTTACTTCGTTTGTCCGAGTTTGCATTGGGTCAGTAGTTTTTGTATTTTGTAGCGTCTCCGTCAATGTTTCCATGTTTGATATGTTGAAAGTGTTTAGTATATCTGATATATTTAAAATGGAATGTCCGAATGTTTGTATTTCCGTATTTATGTCTATTTGTCTAGATGATATGACTTTTATATTTTTATAGTAATCAATTATTACTAATGACAAACCTTAATTTTAATTGTACTATGTATTCTTCTATATCTATATATATCGCATGCTAAGTGTATAGTAATGCTGAGTATATAAATATATATATATAT
>UELV01142551.1:0-10946 GCA_900490015.1 Megastigmus stigmatizans | reverse complement strand
CTCGTAATAAGCTTTAAGAAAATGTTATTTTTGTTTACGCTTTGTTAATAATTTTACCGTAAACGATCGTGAACTTTACGCTGTAATATCTCGGGACCCAATAATCGGAATATAACATTTTTTTAAAGAAAGATGCGCGCTGCCTCGATCTTTAAAACTAAACTTACAGAAAATGATTCCGATAAAAAATGACGAAGATATTCAATTTGTTTACAGACCCTCGATTTTGCAAAATTTTCAAAAAATTCTAAATGTTGTTTAAAACGTCAGAATGAAACCAGGTTTGATTCTATGTTATAGTACAAGCTTTCAACTTCACGTAAAAAAATTGGCGCCTACGTGAAAGCCTTTTCCTGGGGTTTGCACTAATTTTAAATAAACTGTATTTTCGGAAAATTTCTGGATTGCAAAATTATTGTGCAAAAACGAACAGACGGATCGGAAAGAAATTTTGTCTACATATTTGTTGTTCCGAGAAGATTTTATATCCAAGTTTTCAGAGTGCTAACGTCATTTTAAGTACGTGAAAATTCGTTATGAAAATTTCCTTCTTTTTTTGCACTTTTTTTGCAGTTTTCGCCATTTTACAATATCAATATTGCATATGCAAAGTATGTAACATATCCTATCTTGTAGAAAATTTCATTACGAAGATTTTTCTCGCTGCATGTATATATCTACGATGCATATTTACAGAGATATTTTAATCCGTCTTCTAAAAAATACGTGATTTTTCGACATTTTTTCACATTTTCATTTATTATAAACAAAGCAGATCTTTTTGAACTGGCACACCCCGAAATTGTTGATCAGTATGATATTCGGAAGAGATTCCAAAAAAGAAAAATTGCACTCTCAGACAACATCCACCTAAAATGCTAATTCTCCTGGACTATAAGTGCTGTCATTTCTAATGCGCCTTTCGTTTTATCAGTCATGAGCTGGTCGCAATCGGTGGATTTTCTATATTAATCAATTACAAAATTCGCGGATGGCTGTTGCCCTAATGGGTCACCATTTTGCCCTGTGGCGTTCGGCTCACCCGAGTCGTCCGTCAATTGAGTGAGAGGGAAATTTTAAGGGTCGATTTTCGTGTCCTTTCCCTGGGTAGAATCCATCTTAGTTAGTGGGTGCGTGGAACATGCCACGCGAAAGAGCGGTCGCCGAGGGGGAAGAGCCAATTAACGAATTTTTACTGGTTTTAGAGCAATCGTTGAAGGGGAAAGTTGCCTTAGATATTATAATACTTAAAATTATTTAACAATAAAAATGGGTTTAAATTACTTGGCATTTTATGGTAACATTATGCTTGAATAATATAAATTGAAAAGTCTTGTGTTGTTTGGTAGGTCTCCCGTGTATACCATAAGAGGCTACAGGGAGTCGACGAGCAGGACACTGGAAATTTCCCTTACACGAGTATGAACTTTTATACATAAAATAATTCCGATGTGTCGTGTGTAATGAAATCGATCTCTCGCACACAGGGTAAGAGATTGCAGTGAGTTGACCACTAAGATGCTCAGTATAAAAAATAACAATGCTTGAGGAAGATTCCTCCTGCTACTGCCGCACAAAATATTATATATTTATTTTCGCATTCGCAAAAGTCGACGATGAAACTATACAGAAACGCTAAAAAAGTTTTTTGAATTTCGTCTAAAATCGATTCTACTGGTAATTTAATTATTTAAAAAAAATTTTGAACAACAAAAAAAGGTTATTAAATGTCAGCAGGTGTCTCGACTCGCTAATTCCTGGTCGTATGCACCGTAAGAGATTACAGTGAATCGACGATCACAGCGCTCCCAAGAACCCTGAGCAAGAGAGCCCGCTGAATATATTTACACAAGAGCATAATAAAATTAATTGAAACAATGTAAGTGTACCAAGAGATCTACTCCTCGCACTCATGGCGCTTTTATTAAAAATTATATCGTCTTACTCGACCACGTCGTTGAGGTAGTTGTGCGACGAGAAAAATTGCTGCGGCCGTTGTAGAAATCGGGAAATGCATAATTTAAGGAGCTAGTCGAGATTTGAAAATTTCGCGACCGTTAGAAAAGTTAATTACAACTGCTATATCAAAGCAGGAAAATATTTGTTGTCGCGGTAGCCGTTTGCTCGTTGTTGATTTCTAAAGCAAAGCGCAGCTGACGGCGAGGTAAAAGGAGAAGATTTCTACCATAGAATGGCACTGTAAAACTTTGAGATTCCGCGCTTATTGTTTGCGCACGAAATTAGCGTCGCGTATTGGGAATCGTGAAGCATTTGTATTCGATTGTATGCATTTAAATTATTTAAGAATAGATGTAATATTGTTAAATTCACGTATTTCGTTATTTACGAGATTCCTTAGATTTTCCCTTGTTATCCCGAGATTACCGCTGCCTCCGCGGGCACAGAAGGAAAGCGTTTTTGTTGTACATTAAAACTGAGTAGCAGCACTTGCGACCGTTGCACGTTGCTTGCAAGTATTTTTCGAGCAACGGAAAGTAAGACTATTCAAGAGAGTCTCACGTTTGTTTATGATAGCTGTCCTAGTCTAAACTGCGGGAAAACCAGATAGAGGTTTTCCCCTGCATCGTGTACGCATGTAGGAGCGATAACGTATTATCATTCTCGCGTAAGAAAATCAGCCTCATTACAAAATATAATAATTTATTAAATTTTATATATGATAATTTAATTAAAGTAAAGTGCTTGCTTAAAAGGCTAGTTTGATACAATAAATCGTGTACGCAATTAGGAGCGCTTTTTAACGACTCATTCTGTTTTGAACAATCAATAACAATGAGAGGCATATGTTTTAAGAAATGAGATTTTTTAAGCATAGGTTCAGTGTCTTTATTATAATAGACGCTCTGAAAGTTTGCATACATATCATATAACATAGAATACTGGCTATTAGCGATATTGAGATTTAAATTTCCATAAGGATAGTATTATGAGTTTAAAAATAATTTGACATTACTAATATTGCAATGATGGAAACGGCTGGCGTTAATATCATTTTGCTCCTTATGCTTCGTTTGAAGACCTAGAATGACAAAGCGTGGTTTTTCTAATTGATTTGATGTTTTTACAGTCCAAACGTGTTTCGACGTGGCTGGAAGAAGCGGAAACTCATATAACTCCCACGTACGAAAACCCATGGCGATACGTCGCTCTTTTTCAAACTGTTTCAATAGACGGAGCTTATATTAAACAAATAATTTAAATAATATATATAAATGGGTTTTGAAATTTCAATACGAATAAATAGTATGTTGCATTAGATTTATTAGTACAAGTTGTGTGGAATACGTCGCGATATAGATACGCTATGAGCGCACAATATTTACAATGCGACTTACAATTTTATTCGGTCTCATATTTTAGTCTTATTTAAAAATAATACACTAATTCAAGGTAATTCTTATTATATTAATAAATATATTATTTTATTTTAACAAAATAAAAAATAAGGTATTACTTTAATAAATATAATTTAAAATACTTCCCTATCGGAAATTTTTTTAATGTGTAGAATTTTTACAAACTATTACTAACTTTAATGAAATCACATGAACTGTTTATAACTATTTATAACTAGTATAAAAGTTGGAATAGAGATATTAAAAACAATTATAATCAGTTATCAACAGTATTTAACAGCTGCTGTCAGTTATTCACATTTGATAACTTCGACACTTTTACAACCAAAATGTTACTAGAGGCATAAAATTTCAAAATGTCAGTAACTATAAATAACTATTAATAATTGGCAATTAGTATTACAAACTGGTTATAACTGTTTATAATAATTTTAATCTGACATTTTATATATAATAGTTATAAGTAGTATTATAAATAGCTTTTAACAATTACTCAAGAAGCAAATTTCCACTAGGGTTCTTATGTAAAACTATCCTGCATTAAAATCTTTACTATACTGTATTACAAGTGCGTCAGTATTATTAATTAAAAAACATTCGTGCAATATAATAAAAACTTATGCATGCTCCTCATGCAGCTACAAAGTGAGTCAAAGCAAGGAGTAAATTTCTTTTCGATATTATATTATATTGTATAAATGTCTAATCCACGATTGCGAGTGTATCAATTCAAACACAATGCGAATTTTCAGTTGCTCTTCTGTGAAGTTATACCTGAACTATGTTACAAACGAACTCGAGCTATTCGCATATTATGTTAGAATTCGATTCGCGTTTTCGCATTTTGATGTTATCAAGCAAAATCTTGCACTGCTCAATGTGCACCGGGAGGATTCCTACTTTCGTGCTCTTCTACATCCAATTGAGCAATTTACCTCTGCGTGTTTGATAGCTTTCACAAGCGACTTGTGCATTTCGCATGATTTTGTTGAGACTTGACCACCAAGATCATTAAATATTTCCTTTCTCAGCTGTATGCGTTTCAATCTTTTTAATTTTTCGTTAAATTTAGTGGACTATCAGTTGGCGTATCGCTCAATTGATGCGCTTGAGTGCGCGTAACAGTTCCATTAGGTGAATTATTCTTTGCAGTGCTCGCACTATTAATCAACGGTGATGAATTCGGTGATGCTTTCGTTATAAGTTCACCTCGTTTCTTAGCCGCATTTCGAGTTATGGAGTGGACACCGGAATCTCTACTGACTACTCGGCACGTAAAGCGCGCGCTTTTAAGGGCAAATCCTTGGCGATTCATCGTAGTTCGGTAAGGGCAGGTATTTTTCTCCCTTTTTATAGGTTAGTCGATGGTCCTGGAGTCCTTGATTGGTTGTAAATTATACCTGGGTTTTCTCTGACAACCCTCTGATGAGTGGTGGGGCAGTAAGAGACTTCTGAATTATCCCGAGAGATTGCGCCGTAGTGTAGTTTTACATAATTTCCTGTTTATAATTATTTATGGATATGCGACTTAATGTTAACATTTGACGGAGCTTATATGCTAACATTTTGACTAGGATTATGTGAAACCCATCCTTTCATAAGGCTGGTTAAGCCAGTATTTTTACATCTATCAATCTCTATAGCATTCAGCTCGTATCGCATATCCTCAAATAAATGACATACTGCATTGTTAATTAGTTTGGTGTTTGCTACCGTAGTTCCATTGGGCTTTACACGCCTGCCACATACATGTAACGAACTGCGTGAGGGTAAAAGACATAAATCTTGATGTTGAATAGATATACGTATTTCATCACTATTGTTAAAGTTAGATGATGTGTATGGTTGATGTATATGAATCTCATAATAAGCAATAGATTCATCAAATGTAACAGAAGACTGAATGCTTAGAATCTCTTCCATTTCGTTGATAACAGCATACAAAAACACACGTTATTTTGCACCACGAACTCTTAAGCCCAGACTTTTTAGGAATTGAATGTTTCGAGACGTAAGTATTTCGACTGCTCGTTTGCAACTCGATGCTTTCTCGACTGCTGCTTGACGACTGAATTTTTTCGCTGTTCTTTGACGACTGACTTCTTGGACAACTCGTTGATGACTGAGAGCTGGTCGACATGCTTGGTTATTTAAATACCCTCTTGCGTTTTAAGTAATACCCATTTTAAGATGCCTTTTTAATGTGTAGTCTTACTGTTATTACCTCTCCACGAAAAGTAACTATATCTCCGTCCTGATCCACTATTCGCAATTGTAAATGATCAATGCACTTGCTGACGATCGGAAGGTAAATGACGTGTGATGGCACTTCAATAATTTTATATCCTGGCGGTACAGCAAGAAAAAATTTATGAATTGTGTGTACTTGACGCTCATTTATATAGGCCCCTGTGGTGATAGGTTACATTCGACCCTTAGAGAATTTACTTTTAGAATGGTTACAGGCAGATCCGAGTTGTGACGGGTATTTCCAGTCAGAACACGTTTAGTGAAACCCAAAAGCTTTCATATTGAATCTTGAGGGCGAAAGTCAATCGTGTGACTACACTTCACTACACTGCGGAGTGTATTATTATTGGGTTTCAAAGTGATAGATATATCTTTTGGTGCTAGTACATCTGACAGATATTTCTCAATATCCTCAATTTCATAACTTCCTGTAGGAAGTATTTCGTCATTCACATAAAATTTATTGTTGCCTATATCTATATTAGGAATCGAATTAAAAGTTAACAGCTCTATTAAACTAAGACAGTTCGATGGGTGGAAAATATTGCATTTCAAATGTTGACGAGGTACCACACAGACTTAAAGTTAGTGACTCCTCCATGACAGCTGAGTCAAGAATAACTTCTATTTCAGAATGTCACTTACTTATATACGGCCTATCTAGTAAGCTTATATTACATAAAAATTGTAAACATAAATGAACGCAGTTGTAAGTATTGAAATCTTGATATCGTTGATAATTATATCTAATCTCATCAAGCCCGAAATACAGCATAAGATCAAGAGGAGGCTGAAGATCGCCAAAACTGTCAAAATATATGACTTTACACTTGTTCAGACTTGTACAGTCCTCTATATGGTTACTCAGTTTGACGTCATCGTGGAAATAGTGAAGGCAGCGGTCGTATATATAAGCTTTTGACCTATGTTTCATAGCCTGCGATCTTACTAGTCGAGATAAATCCTTTATCCAGACATAATGCCATTTCAGTAAGTATGCACTATCCATTCGAATTGCTAATGGATCTTCCTCTTCTTCTTCTTTATCTTCATCGATATAATAATCCTGTATTAAAAGAAGATTAGTGTGATACAATTTTTTGAATGATGTCACATGGCAAGGAGACACACTATATTTTCCACCATTTTTTTTTCAGTATATACAAATTTATGGATACATGATTTTGTTTCTCAAATTTAGTAATCTGTTTGGGTGTTACAGGAAATTCAATCCTCTCAAAATTTAGTTCTCCTTCAAATATTTTGTATGTACTAGTACGGTATGCATGGTTAAGATCTGAATATAAAGCTGACAATACGGCCCATTTGAAGCATTTATTATCGTTATTTTGCACATTAATGCATGCATGCTTCTTAGCAATTTGTTCTGGTAATTTAATATGTGAACTGCCTTTTATTGGATTGAATTTATTCATATTTATAGTTAAATTTAAAATTGAATGCAATTTCCAGCCAGAATCTTTCTCTTGAAATTCCTCCATATCTCGTTCTATCACTTCTTGTACATTGGTTATAAGCCACTCTTGCAATTCTGTTGTCGAGTAAATGGCGACACTTTTGGTATTAAAATATTTTATTTCCATAGACTGTTCATTATTTTTCAAAAGGATATATTCAGCTGCAAGAACAGTATTAACTTTAAGCATAATGTGTTCTTGCAGAGATACATCTATTTGTGATTTGAACACTGTGTATGCAAGTTTCTGTATTACATTTTTGATTTTATCTAAATTTGACCTTAAAAAAATTATAAAATAAATAGAAATTGATGCCAAAGCTTCTATTTATCCCAGTAATGCTAATTAGATAAACAATTTCTTATCAGTTTCCAATTTCTGTAGTACGTCCGATGTCCACACCTAGACACGAAAAGCCACGGAGCGCACTACTTAGACTCCATCATCGGCGACCCTATACACCTAACCATCGAGTACGGCCGAATCCCATACCTAGATATTATTATCGGTGACCCTATACACACCTAGACAGAGTATAGTAAAATATTAACCCATTAATGACCAAGTCCCGAATTTTCAACAACTTATTCAAGGCTTTTCTTCAACTAGAAAAAGGGTTTGAAAAAATTTTAAAAAGATCGTATCCGACGTATTTTGAGCTGTTCTTTGGAATGGTAAATCTTATTTTTTGCTGAAACACTCTTGAAAAAAAATATGGCGTGTTTTTGACGAAAAAAAGTGAAAAAATTTAGAAATTTTCAACTTTTGAATTTTTTTCATAATGAAAACGCAATGGCAATAATTCAAATCACTGCAAAAAAAGTGCAATTGATATGCGAACATCACGGAAAATTTTTTGTCATGACCCTCAAATATTTTTTCGAGTTGTTTTTTCGCATTTTGAATACAAAGTTCAATTAAAATTCTTAAAGAAATATAATGGATTTTGATAAAATGGAACGGACATATTGAAATTCAAATGTTACCCTCATGAATTATACTTTGGAAATAGTTTTGAGCATCAATTACTAATACATTTAGCTGTTTAAATTTATCAACATTTTCATAACTTCAAAAAATTATTGACTTCTTGAAATAATTTTGTACCTTCAAACAGGGCTAAAAATAATGCTTATGTAATTCATTTATAGTTATACTACTGTTGTGATTGGGGTTTTCATGTAGATATATTTGTTTCATATTTCCATGAGAATTTCCATGTTACCCTGTATAACATCAATGTTCATCAAGTCATATCCATGCTTTATACGTTTGTAAAGGTCTTCACTGAAAAATCGCTTACCTTATTCATAATTATTTTCCTCGCATAATGAATATTGCAACATTTTGTATTTAGTTGCGTATTTTTTGGTATATACGTTTTATTGTATATTGAACATTTCTATACTGCGAATGGAATTTAATTTTCAAAATGTCACGAAAGCGATCAAAGACTATTTCTGAATCCGAAGACGAACAGTATACTTCTGACGAAGATGAATCAGTGGAAATAGTTAAAAATTTCTAAATTTTTTCACTTTTTTTCGTGAAAAACACGCCATATATTTTTTCAAGAGTTTCAGCAAAAAATAAGTCTCACCATTTGAACGAACAGGTCAAAATACGCCGGATAAGATCTTTCCGGAATTTTTCAAAACCTTCTTTTTAGTTGTAAAAGAGCCCTCTAAGAAGTTCTCTGAAAAATTGCTTATTAAATTTTGAGTTTTTTTGGGATTTTGCGAAATATGGCCATTTTGAAGAGGTTAAAAATATTTTATGTTACAATACACGGGGGGCGCTGTTAGCAGTGCACACGTGAGGACGTAAATTTGATAGTGTCTGAGTTAAATAGGAAAAGTGAGTGGAAAGACATACCGGAAAAAAATAAGAGAGTGAGGTAACGGAAGAGGGAAAAAAGAGTAAAAAAGTGAGTGAAAAAACCAAGGACAGAGGGGCGAAGGGATGGGAGAGGAGGTGTGTGAGAGCCATTCAAAATCTGGAGAATACGGAGAGTTGAACAGAACGGGAAAGACAAGCAGAGAGAAAAAGGATAGAGGGGAAAAGGAAAAATAGGGACAGCCCGAATGAAAGTATAGCAAGATTCCTTGTACCAAATAAAAAAGACAGGAGAGAAAACGAAAAAGAGGGAGAAGAACAAGAAGCAGAAAAGGAAAAAACAGCAGCAAAAGAAGAAGGATTAGAAGGTGAAGAGATGGAGAAATTCTGGGATAGATGAAAAGAAAAAGGGATGCGTTGATGGATGCGAGAATGGACGCCTTGGAGGAAAAAATTAGGAAAACACTCGAGGGTTGGAATAAAAAAGGGGAAGAAACAGAGAAGAGAGTCAGAGAGATGGAGGAGAAATCGAAGGAAAATTATAGAGAAATAAAAGGAGAATTAGGGAAGATGGAAAAGGCGATAGAAAAGGAGCTTGAAAGGAAAGTCTATGAAGTGGTAAGAGAGAGGATGATTGAAAGGGCGCCGGACGGGATGGAAGATGAGTGGAAAGAAAGTAGAGAGGAGGAGGAGAGGGCGTGAAAGGAGGGACAGGAAAGAAGGAAGGAGCAAGAGGCGAAAATAAGAAAAAACCTGGAAGAGATGGATAAGGAGAGGTGAAGGAAAAACGTAATAATAACGGGAGTGGAAGGGATGAGAATCGAAAAGAGGTATGTGCAGAACTGGATAAAGCAAAAACTAGACATAGTAGTAGAGGTGAGAAACACTTGGAAGATTGGAGGGAGGGGAGACAAAATAGGGGTGGAGTGCGAAACGTGGGAGGGAAAAATGAGTATGATACATAGTAAAGCGAAGTTAAAAGGGACTAGAGTTTACATAGATAACGACCTTACATGGGGGGAAAGGAGAACGAAACAGGAAATGAGAAGGATAGGCAGAGAGAAGAGAGGTAAGGGGAAACAAGTGAGATATAGCTATAATAGAGTGTGGAAAAACGGTAAAGTATGGAAATGGGATGAAGAGGGAGAAAAATTTTTTCCAGAAAGAAAGGAAAAGATGGAGAGGTAGAGGCGGAGAGTGAGGAGGAAGGGAGGGATACCAAAAGATTAGAAATAGAAACGTTTTCAGCATCGAAAAGTTTCGAATTATATCCACCGATTAAGCAAACGAAAAAAACTGCGATTAAGATTGAAAAGAAAGAAAAGAATGTAAAACGACCTATTCGATCTGGCTTATCAAGTAATATGAAAATTATAAAAAAATCTAAAAATGTTAATGATTTGTTACAAACAAATTTAATTTAGTTATATAATAACTAATTTTAATAGTTTGACAGTATAGAATACTGTAAATGTTAATATAGTTTTTAATCCTCCGGGCGCGAAACTCAACTTTTGATAACTGTTTTCCGGGCGCAAAACACTGCATTTCCGCCTCTTTTCAAAAGCGGGCGCTAATCATGTTTTGCGCCCGCAAATGTTTGCGCCCGCTAATGTTTTGCGCCCGCAAATACTTGACCCGCGGTATTTTGACTATGGAATTTATTTTCGACGAAAAATTTCCTTGCGAGCCGTCAATGTTTATTTTTACACTCTTCCGGGAATGTTCAATGTATATACTGTAAGCGGTACGTAACAAAGCGCTCTTGGATATTCAACGTCAATCTGTTTCGTACAGTGGAAGTGTGTGTCACGAAAACATTGAACAATTTAATTATAATGAATTCAGATATTCATTATAATTAAATTCACTTGTCATAAATAATAACCAAAATTAATTGTATTTTCGTAAAAAAGAAAAAACTTATTTCATTTATTATAATTTAAAATTTATTTCATTTTGTATAAAATTAATTCGCTTTAAAATTATTGAATAATAATAATAA
>UELV01142543.1:0-16537 GCA_900490015.1 Megastigmus stigmatizans | reverse complement strand
AGAGAGAGAGAGAGAGAGAGAACGAAAGAGCTAGTGACTTTAAAAGAGAAAAAGCATTAGAAGTAAAGAAAACAGATGGGAATTACCAGGGACGGCGTTATTAAAAATTCTCAGCTTCCGTCCGCTTCTTTTCCATCATCCGGCCCTTGAAAAAGGATCCGCTCAACAACTAATGACGAAGAGTAAAAAACAAACGAGTGGCATATCAAAGTAGCATTTGGCCTACTTCAAAAGATTCCTTACCTCAACTTTTTTTCATCTACCCACAACTCGACCGAAAATACTTGGTAAAAAATTACGAAATATAAAACTTTCTGGACAATCGAAAAAAATAAAGACGATTTGTTCATATTAATTTAAGATAATTTATAAATAGATAATTAAATAATGAATGATATGATTAATGTTGCTATATTAAATACAAATTTAACAATCCTCTGTGTATTATTATAATTAACTTCACATTTTCTACTTTGACAGAATTACCTTTTAAATCAATGTGACTATAAATGATCATAAATATTATAGAATTATCATTATATACGTATTTTATATAAATCGTGATAAAACATATTTAATGAGAAAAGAATATCGGGTGTGATATTGGAAAAGTCAGCGGCTGAGCCGTCTACTAATCAATGATATGAGAAAACAACCCGTTGAACGAGTCAGCCCCTATTGTGTTGACCCAGATGCGCGCACCATCGATAATAGGACAGGCAAAGACGTCGGGACGCCTGGAACCAGAAAATCAAACGAAATCGAAAAGAACTGCACAAAATGCATTTATTCCTCTTTCACGCTGTAATTCCCCTTTTCATGCATTGATACTTATATATTTATTAGTCGCTCACGTGGTATATATTAAGGCTTCATTTTGGCATTATTGCCTGTGCTAATGTAAAGCTCCATCATCCGGTAATAAAAATGTATTTTATTATTGGAACAAAAGCTACATTTTCATCAAACGACTATTGCCGGAAATATGATAAAGTACAATGTACAATCAAAATAAATTCATGCAGTGATTAACATTTATATTTGGTGTTTCGAATTTTTCTCACAGATGGATTAAATTTGCGCGACCCGAAAACAAGAGAATACTTTGTAAGAAACAGTAGCGCAGGTGTTGTAAAATTTTAGAGAAGAGGAAGGTAATAAAAAAAGGTAAAAGGAGATTCGTTGCAAGACGAGCTTTAAACGGATTTAAGACCGAGGGGTAAACTTCAGTAAAAGTCGCGTGAATTTTAAGAGCGAGCCGTTGAGAGTCAGCGCAGGAGGCGCCGATTTGTTCAAAGTTCTAACTACAGTGAAGCTCGTAATCGTCAAAAGCCAGACGATGGGCCTCTGCCTCATAGACCTGACAAAATTTCATAGCAATTAATGCCCCTAACAAATTCAAGGTAGGAAATGTTTCAAGTATACAGTGCTCTTTATTCTAATGGAATTTATTAATAAAATGGATTATCAAAAAATAATTATATTAAATCGAGTTATAATAATTAAAAAAATTGTTCTGACGCAAGTACTTTTTTTTTCAATGTTAACGAAATCTGTTTTTTGTCTGTCAATATATTTAATTTAAAAGAAATGAAAGCTTTAAAGCCTGGGTAAGAGGAAGGTAAGAGGAGACAATAAAGAAACAGGTACAAGGATCAAGTTGGACGTATCATATCTGTAAATGAGAAACAGGAAAGTGTAAAAGAAATAGCTGTTTATTAGTACACGTATATCTATTTCTTTATATTCATAAGCTTTTCATTTATTCCTTAGCGGACTTTTAAAAAAACAATGTTGCTCACATAATATTAAAGTACGCTGTTTTGGTTTCCTTATTTTCCAGTTAAAAAAATGTTATATTATTGCTGAAATGCTAATTATTATTATAATTATTTAATGAAATAAATTTTTTTTCACTGAAAGATTAGTTAGTCTTTTTATTGCATTGTGTGTAGCCATTTTTGGACTGGGTAGTACTATATATCGAAAGTAGTGCTTGTATTACAACAACGACTGCCCCTTGTATACAAGATGCGAGACTTAGCATAGTATTTAGGAACAATTACCTAATATAGATTAATATGTAGCTCTAATTATAGTTAATAAGGCATAACTTTAATTGGTTAAATAAACTATAGTAATAATTTAGGTTATAAGCAAATTGTACCGAATAGTGCGATGAATCGCTTACATAGTAACAGGACTTTTTTTGAAGGGGGAGAGAAATCCTTGTGCGCTCTTCTGAATGTGCTCAGAAATAGGATGAAAACATAATTTTCAGCAAGAAATCAGTAAAAGAAATCGTAAGAAAATACTTTATCAATTCTATACTTAATTTTTGGAACAAAGTTTTACTCGCACCAGTTACCAGTTTTTTCAACTTTTGTAACTTATTTCCTTATAAATTGAATTCAACATCTTTATTTAATAACATGTATACAAAGGGTAGCGTAAGCCTATTTTTTCTCTCTCTTTCGCACTTTCTTTCCCTATATATATAGAAACAAAACGGATTGAATTTCACTCATGGGTTGATCGATGGTTTTGATCTGTCAAGCGGCTTTGACGTTTGAGTATAATACACATAAGAGAAAAAAAAATGAAGTTCAAAATTTATATAAAAAACGGATATCAACAAAAAATAGTTGGAGAGAGACTGCGGAATCTTTTATCCGCGCGCTTGCAACATAATGAAATTTTTCAAAATTAAACTTTTTATAGATTGATATACATGAAATTATCTACTGGATTAAAAGTTAATAATGTAATATGATAAAGCCCGTACAATTTACAAATATTTCATAACCAAGTTTTAACTTACGGAGTAAATCTAAATTTCAATTTAAAATCGCACGGCCAACTTTTATGCACTCGACTATACAAAACTCATCTACTTCATATTTACCGTATATATAGGCGAATCAAACTGAGATATCAATCTGTAAATGACGGACGAGTAAAATAACGCCTATATATCCGAACTTTCGATGGGCAAAGTTGCAGCAAATGCTCGCGAGTAAAACGAATAGAGTATATAACGCCGGTCAATAGTAATATTTATGAGAGTTGCAGGTATTTTTTGGCCGAGATCCAGATAGCGTCGAAATGCGCTTTTCATTCGATCGTTTTCCACCGAATGTCCCTCTCTCTATCGTTCTCTCTCGATTTTAGCGAAAGCAAAAAAATTGTCCGCACGCAACGACTAAAAGACGAGGACAAAAAAAAGGCAGAACACATACCGAAAAATCGAACGTTATAAAGCGTAACAACTGTTCGGACAATATAGAATATAGCCGAAGTCTGTATATACATATACATATATATATATAGGGATGCTCATCGAGTCGTTATAAGGGAATTACGTGCGGCATGAAGGCAAATGCATTCGAGCGGGTTTATTTCATCGACTCCTACCCGCTGTGGGATATCCGCCTGGCAAGCGGATAAGAAATTTCCGCGCGCTACTCGAAAATGCAAATTCGACTGGAGATACATATATGTATGCATAGGAGTGCGTAGGAGCGATTAACGAGATCAGTGCCGCGGGTTTCCACTCGAGAGAGCACCTGCACCTGTTAGTTTCAACCACAACTCTGTTGGTCTGTGTGTGTGTGTGTGTGTGTGTATGTGTACTTGCCGCGTACTTGGCGCGAGAAGGGAAAAAAAAAGACCATTTACCCTTGGTCTTGTATACCGTTTGGAGTGTCGGCGAAGTAGATGCCCGACTGAATATAAAACACAACTTGGATCGTCTTTACGGCCTCGAAATTACAGGCAGGGACCTTCCCTTTTGCGTCGCGCATTTTTATTCGCGACGCGACGCGTGTCGCGCGACGTTGGTCACACGTATATATATATATATAGGTTATAGAGACTGGAGGTAAGCGCGCCACGGGGGCTGAATGTGCGGAGGTAAAAGGGAAGATTAGCGATGTAAATCGCTATACGAGGGAGCTAATGCTTAACACTTTAGCTGCCTTTATAGCCGCGACCTGACTGATGCTTTATCGGCCTTTATCGGAGATGGGGAATTCTCGTACATCGCTTATTTCACGATATAATTGCTTTTCTCGGGAAAAGTCTTTTTCTTTTTCTTTTTATCGAGTTGATGATTAAAGCTTCCTTCGCAATCGTAATTTGATAGATATTTACAGTGTCTATAGAAAGTATTTCCGATTCTTGTAAACAATGCTTGCATTATTATAAAATAGACAGATGCTAGTATCTATTATATAAATAATATATTAGCTGCGTCTTTTTGTAAATTGAAAATAACCCATTGCATTGCGTTTATTCCAGGAATAATATTACATGCGTGCATGTAAAATACTATAGAGATAGACCTTGTTACCTACGAACATGTAGCTACTGGATTTTTATGAACTATAACCTTGGAAGTAATTTAACAAAAAATATATACTTTCTGCGATAGTGTCATATTTGTTATTTGTAATGGTCGACTTACTTGTCATTAGAATCGCTTATACGAACATGTTGTTTCAGCAATTTGGCTTAATCCATAATGTAAGTTTATTTTTAATAATTTCCGTTAGTAGTAAAAGTATTAAATATATAGAGAAACCAAGTGACTACGGTTAGATTTTCCCGATTATAATGATATGTTTTTATATGCGATGGATCGAATATATGTCTCTCGCAGCCCTTCGGAGAGAATAATTATTTAGGGAAATTAGCGGGATTTTGAGTGCGCACGGAATGGCTTCCAGTAAAACGGCAAATTGATTTTCCAGCTGCGAATTTTGTCGACGTATCCACTAAGATCGCGAGAGCACGCGGTTCGTAACACGAAGCTTAAATTAAGTAAAATCAGCATCAATCTCAATTACTTCTAGCTAACCATCCAACTTTTTACATTAAAAAGTACGCAGCAGACATTAATCAACAAATTCATCGTAATTTATTTACAAAAATCCCAAGGAAATAAATTACCTAATTGAATTTTGCTTCAAAAACATATACTTATCCTCAAAACTACAAATAAACGTATACATATAATTACGACGTCGCCAGTCAGTGTTAATCTAATGTCATTCAATTTCATTCAAATAATACGCTTATGAATTATTTCCAGCTTTATAAAATGAGACAGCAATATTAATGGCATTCAAGTCTTCAAATATCGACTAAAATGGAAGGGTAAAAACAACACGGAACGCGTCGAATAATAGCATTTTATCGTGCTAGGGCAATATATTGTATCGTGTCGCAACATGACAGTGGCCACACGCCGATGATGCGGATGATAAGTATAATTAGCGCTTTTATCCACCCCGACGCGCGACTCGCGATATTCGCTTCGATCAATTCGACAAAACGAACGCGGCGATTGTACCCTGGCATTCGAAAGAAGGAATGATTATTATTTTTTTTTTCACGCTCGAAAATGGAGAGTCTGTGCGCGTGCAGGCCAGTATACAGGAAGAGTAAGGTTAATTGGACGCTCGTTATTTTTTCCGTTTCTGCCTCTCTTTTAGTGTCCGTAGAGGGGCTCGGTTAGCCAGCGAGTTATCGGAAAACAATCCGAAAATTGACCGACCGAGCCCATCAGCTGGAGCTTCTCTCTCACCCTCGCGCGCACCACCCTATTCCCTATAGCTACGCATTTCTCTCGCTCTGCCCTTTTTCCAGGCGACAGGCTCACCGCTATAGCAGTCGACCGCCGACGCTAATCCATGTCACATTTTTCTCTCGCTCTTACGGGCCACTTCTTCCTTTCCACGCACGCACAAACGGAAACCGCGGACTGCGGTCTTGATCTTTTTACGGGTTTTATTTGTTTTTCCTTTTCGAATCCCTTAATTTCGATGATGCAGCTTTTGATGGACCGCAGAGGATATATGAAATCGATTTTAATCATTGGATTGTACCTTACCCTTAACCGAACAATTTTTTTGTTAAAAGATGTTTACCGCACGATGTTTAGTGTACATGAGTTATATTAAATTCTTAGTACAGTCGATCACCTTGGATACTGTAACTGACGGAAGCTGGTAGAGCACAGTTACCGACGATTGCCATTATATCAACATTATTCGAGTTGAGCCCAATTCTTTTCAGTGCACAGAATATGACTCACTTTGCGAAATGTTAAAATATTGAAAATCGGACAAAAAATAAGTATGAACCCGTAAGTGTCGTTAACTTTATTTGTCCGGGTCTCCTTAAGAATGTCTAAGTTTGTTTAAAAATGCATGATCCCAAAGAAATTCGCTCAGTTCGAAACAGAAATTTTTGAGTATGTCATTAAAACATTTACTTGAATCTTTGCCAGATATTGGATAATTCATAGACAAAGTGCACCTGTATTAAATCAAGTTAAAAGATGATTCGGACCTACTCAGTTGCATCAATAAAAATCAATATAAAATTCTCAAAATCCATATCAATTACATTATAACTTGACAGGTGGTTTGAAATATTTTTTAATAAGGGGAACCTCAATAGGGTCAGAATCAAATGTAATTTTTAGAGGAAAAGTATAAAGATTAAGTCACCACTTGGAGTTCAAAAAATATTAAATTTAATTAAATTGATTCCCACACATGTCGGGAAAGTTATAAAGAAATTTTTTGAATCATTTATCGTCAAATAAGGGGGTTAGATTTCTTTTAAATAAAACGCCTCTTTACATGCTATAAATAGTCACTAAACTGTAGCATAAGTATACGAGAATACACAAAACATTATAAGGCATAAAATTGTATGAAGACTTATATTCCAGTATAATATTTTGAAACGATAGCTTATTTCGAAAAAAATATTGAAAGACCGTAAATATGATTCAGTAATGATTAATAACAATTCCCTAAAGCGATTAGGAAAATTACATAATTTCGACCATTTAGAGGCCGTGACGTAACATAAGAGATCATTTAGAGTTCCGGCTCAGAAGATATCCAAGATTAGTTTCAGCTTGAATAGCCATCGCACATACGAGTTAAAGCGCCCGGGACCAAGAAGGCCTTAAGCCATGTTACATACCATTTCTCACGCCCCGCCTGCGCTAACTGAAAAAAAATGTATATATATTATTTCCTTCTTCCGCACGTGTCGCATTAATTGAATACATATGTACATCATATAAAGATCGTATTATTGAAATCTTCACAATGAGCAACTATAGCATTAAAATATTCAAGAAACTCTTAACAATAAATACACTATAAATACGTAGTAGACCAAAAATTGGTGAAAAGTAAGTGCCCACTTTTATAAGGTAAACTTATATTATATAATATAAAGTTACTCGTATAATAATTTGAGTGGTATAGAATAACCGCTCAAGTATAAACTTTTCGTTTGCAATATTTTATTCCATTACATGTACGACATTAAAGAAAACATACATAAATAGAAAAAATGAAATGTTACTTTCTACATCAAGTATGGGCAAACATTCATAAAATAAATTGTTTTCTTGTAAGCTCATTTTTCGTTCCAAAGTAAAGGACTTCGTAGAAACTTCATATCCTATATTTTATAGTACAAATCTTTTATTTATGATCTTTGATGATGATCTTTGATGAAATAGTCTTAGTAACACACTCACGCACACACACACACACACACATATATATATATATATATATATAGACCTTGTATTTAAGCATACTGTACTTAAAACACTATTTTCATTTCGATGTCTTTAGCTTCAAAATATCTCCATTGTTTTGCAATCAAATATATTTCTTTTTATTGATTTTGTTCGGTAGGACCGCAGATGTTACAGTCTCTTAATGTGCTTAAAATGGGTTTTATACGCATTTAAATGAACCTCTTCAATTTATAATTTATTTAAGTAGTATTTTATAAAAGATTTAGATGAATTTATTTATCGAATCATATTAAGTTTTAATTTAAATCTAGGTTGCATCCTTTGTAACTTGAATATTGTGAACACTGAGTGTTAATAGTAAGATGCTGATAAAACTTCAGTTCTGTCCAAGCTTTCCGAGCTTTAAAACTGAAAGAGTTTATCTTCTGACTTTATGGAAGTGAATTAAAGGGGCTTATTATTCTAAAGAATAATAAATAAAACGAATATTCATTCTAATTACAATGAATCCTTTTAGGACACGATAAAAGAGTCATTCATGATATAGATGAAGGATTCGATTTTCATTTTTTTTAAATTTAGAGTTGAATTTTATTAAGCATGGTTCATTTCTAAAGTTTAAGAAGAAGTATGGGAAGTAGAATATAATTAGTAGTTTGTCTGTTACGTGTTTTAAAATATACCGAAATAATTGAAATTAAGATTAGATACTGACTCAGTCATGACTGCAACACTAGGTATGAAATTTTTAAACAACTATTATTGATTTGATATACAAGCAGCAAATTTTTGCAACTACCAATTTCTCTACAAACATTGTTCTGTGCTGTCTAAAGAAGTCAATTAGCGCTCAAGAAACATCAGCTTTCTACGTAATAATTAAGCTTAGTCAGGATTCATTTATTAATAACATGATGATATACTGCAAGCAAGAGAAATTGTTAATTTGAATACAAACACATTTTGACGCACTCATCGCAAAAAAAGTGAATATATCCGTGAGCCAACTTTTCCCAACTATTTTAATTGTTGATCTTGTGCGACATTAGAAAACGCCTCAACAAAAACTTTTTATCGAACAAATTTCACATGTAAATAAAGTTAGGCGAACAGAAGACTACTGCAAGTGCACCACGTCTCGTCTTCTCTTATAACAAAAACTTGTCAGAAAAAAAATTTCGAAACCAAAGACTTCTACCCAATGTACGTTTGCAACGCGTGTCTTCCGAGAGTTTTGATTTCTTTATTCTTCCTTTAGTTGAGCTGTGCATTGTCAAATGTGCAAGAGGCCAAGAATGAACTTTTCTTATTTTATAGATTTTTTAATATATAGTTTCTAAGGGAGATATTATGGAATTTCTCTCATTTTAATGTAAGATTAGTGTAAATTATTTCGTCCAAAATTGAGTCGATTAATGCGACAATATTGCTTATAAAAAAGTATAGCAAGCAATTACATAATAACAGTAAGAATCAATTAGTACATATCGATTACATAAAAATAACTACAAACGTTATTCAGTGCTATAAATCAAGTGAGTAGAAACAGTTAAATTTAATAAAATAACTGTCTATAATTTTTTTTCAATAACTTAATATCAATATTTTCAGTGTAGCACTAGTCAAGCACTATCGAAACCTAGCAAGTAGGTAACAATATTTAAATCGAGTCAGGTCAATAAGTCGCATATCGTAACCTAATATAAAACAAAACACTGACTTTGTAGAATATTAACTTCTTTAGCTCGATGGTTCAAGCAAAACTTACCGAACTAATTCAGTAGATGCTCTTTAGCTGTCGATTAGCTATTGCTAGACGCGTTCAGTACGAGTTTTTAGGTAAACTTTGCTTAACCGTTTAGTAAAATCTACTTGCGATTTTTTTCCGTGTGGATGCTCTACTGGACTGCATTTTGAAAGGGTCTTTTAGTCTCACTCACTGTGTAACTTTATTACAGTATTTATTTTCATTGTTTAAGAGCTATTGTAAATCCTTCGAAAAATTTTTAATTTGCTTATAGTTCCATCATTACAGCAATCTTTGCAATTTTAATATTTTTATTAAAATGCTGGTAATATTAGATCGTGGATGTAAAGTGTAAACAATATTATGGCGGAGCACCGCTGACAGTTAACGTTAGTAATAATTTTATTTAGTATCATGATCTTTCGATCTATGTTCGAACGTCATATGACAAGCCAATGTTAAATACGGGCTCAATTCCTAATAAGGACTCAATTTTTTATCAATTTTGACAGAGTTTGATCAATAGATGCCATCCGTAACTATTCCTTCTATCATTGTATTTCGATTATCATTATTACTTACAATCTATTCTTTGTTCAATATTTTTTCAAACATTCATTTTATACAATGTTAAACTTTGATCAAGAACTGGGACTTCTCGAGATCTGGAATTGCTATAGCAATAATTAAATTTAAAATAATTACTTCAACACTCTAATTATTACCGAGCGACGTTAGGAACGAAGTCTATATAGCTAGTAATAATTAAATTTAAAAAGATTACTTTGAGTATTTTTCAGTTATTTATAAGTATTAATTAGAAGAATTTGTTTTTATAAATATAACATTGATCTGAATTGTATTATCGTTACAGTTTAGTGAATTAAGCCCTGTTGAAAAAAATCATGTTTTGTTTCCATGTAAAAAAAAACAATTAAATATGTATATTCTCTTTTGCAATAACTACTATGACGCGATTAATAGCTGTACCCGACTCTTTCAACTTTTGCAGATCATTAAATTCGGTTACCTGCAAAGGCAATGATCATGCAAATTTACTATAAACCGTATTTTGGTGCTTATTATGAATATAAACTGAAAACAGGCGCCATTTTAAAAATTTTAACATTCCACCGTACGTTTGAAAGCCTACCTTCCTACAAACAATTTAAACGCCCATACGTGTTCTTTGTTCTTTTCAATTTTTGTTCATGACACTGTCCCGGTTGACGTGGAACGTCCCATATATATATATATATATATATATATATATGTGTGTGTCTTAAAGGTGTCTTAAAAGTGTCTTTGAAATGTCTTAAAGGTGACTTTATAGTCTCTTAAAAGTGTCTTAAAAGTGACTTAAAAGTGACTTAAGTGTCCCACAAGATATAAGGCTCAACAGTTATAAGTCCCACATTTCTGGGGCCCAAGACCAACTATTTCTCGGCAGAACTGGATAAGATTCTACCTTTAATATGTACAGGATTTAGGTAGTGGTCATTTTTGTTTTGTATTAAATAAAATATATAACCTTAATGCACATTGAGAAAAGCAAGCGAAGCATCTGCTCAGGAATTAGGTCCCTCGCGGTATCTTCAATTTTCCTAATAGCTTCCAAGAAAAGTCGAAATCCGTAAATGGCCAGTTTTCGAGAGGCGAATTATCAATCATCTGATTTTATATTGCACAGGACACCTATGTCCCAGTTGAACTTTTGATCACTGCTTCGAAAATGCATGGAATTTTCCCAGTGTATATCAGGGTTAAAAGTGTAGCTATACACGTGCAGATTTGGCTAATGCCTGCGAGCTTGTATCCGTATTTTGCGCAACGATGTATCTACATTTGTATGCTACTCGAGTCCTCGATACTCACCACCACGATAGCTTTGAACTGAACTTAAATAAATACTAATTTTATCTACTCTTCGTAATCCATGCTTTTATGTATCTACATTCGATATTTTTCCAATACCATATTAATTTCAACGGATCCCAATATTTTATAATAAGAGGAAAATCATCAATATAAGAACGGAATCCCATCGCGAGGCTAACAAATTAGACAGCTTGAATTCAAATAAAGCCCCGTAGAACGTGTTTTCCATTATTGAGAGCGAAGTGAAGAATAAAAAAGAAAGAGAATAAACGGTTGGTAGTCAGGGATAGAAAACAGTATACAGAGGAAGGAGGGACAGAGTCAAGTAGGTATCGTCGCGAAGCTTTCTCGAGATATATTGGGAGGAAGGAAGAAGAGTGGGCGATGTGTTCTCCCATGTAATTTCTTGGGGAGGGGTGGCGCTCTCGAGGAAAGCCACACTCGGTTCGGACGAGTGCATGCGGCTGAGCGAAACGTGCCCGCGCCTGGAATTCCAGGATCGCAGACCCGAGTCTCTCTGATTCCTTTCTCTTTGCGCGCGAAAAGAATGCACTGTTTGCCCATGTAAGTCGTCGATATTCGATTGCTTTCCCTTTTCTTTTGCTTTCTTTCGTCCCCTGTCTTGATTTCCGGAAATCCGCTACCTCTTGAGAAATATTGAAATCATTGTGTGTGTGTGTGTGTGTGTGTGTGTGCAGAGCAGTGTTTACAGAGCGGAATCGGATATATTTCTGAGTAGGTGAATTGGTACATGCAAACCGGTGGGGCTGCACGTCGCGCCGAGCCGAGCGAACGTAAATCACCCGGATTGAAAAGTTCGACGAGTCTTTTACAGTTCTTCGCGCCGGCTTCAAATTATTGGAAAACTTGCATTATGGCCCCTCGACGCGTGCACTTTTGATACGGCTCACTTTCTTCCTCTCGCTCTTCTTCTCTCCTTCGCAGCAGTTTTTATTAATTTATCGCTGCAACTTTTCCTTCATTCGACCGACACTTGTTCATTGTACAGCTCTTTTCTTTTTTGCGCGAAACTTTGTCGGATAAAAGTTATAAAATGCCAGAGTAGGTACATTGAAGATTTTTATCCTTTTTCAGCAAGCTTTTGTTTAAGATGCCTCTTTTGAATTACAGCCGCTTGCATTATTTTAGTTTTCTGCGTAAAGATAAAGTATTAAAATCTTTCTAATTTATTAAGACTTTTTAAAAAGTTTTGTATACAAGCTTACCACTTAATTGCAAGTGCTTACATTTATCAAACTAATTCAATGTTTGGGTGTTTCATCAAACAAAGTATGTTTGCAATGTTTTGGTGTTTTTAAACTGAATGATTTACAGAATATAACGACTCGTAGCTTTAGCAGATAATTATTTGCCATCTCATTTACATGTTGCTGCTGTAAATTGCGATTACATTTATTGGACATCACAAACAGCAATATTTCTGTATTCAGAAACTTTGTTATTAAATATTTTTATATATTAAAACTTAAATCGTTTCATTGACTTAAAAACTGAATAATGTATCAATCCGATATACAGATAGTAAATTACTGTGGTAATAGTCTTAAAATATAATATATATATATATATATGCAGAAAAATGGAAGAGTAAAGTTCAGAAATCAATAGTCTTGAAAAATGTATAAGGTAAGTTATATATATATATAAATGAAATATCTCACTAAAAAGCATTTTCAGATAAAATAAAGTAAGTATAACGGCACTTCAAAGTACATATAGAAAATACAAAAAGTCAAAGGAGGAAGGAATTTTATCTAACATTTTCCATGAATATAGCTTTTAATTAATATTTTCATGCATTCATAATTATAAAATAGTCGCAAGATAATTATAAAAAGTATATATATACTCTAATTCAAAAGCACCACAGCTTTGAACTTAGCTTATATACAAACCGTATTTAGCCAAATGTTAAAATTCTCAACAAGTCATACAGTCTCACTTTTGACCGAATTGCGAGAGAGAGAGAGAGAGAGAGAGAGAGAGAGTGACCAGAGCACGCTTTTCCAAATTGTCCGCACTCTTATAGGGAACGCAAACGAGAGATATCCGCACTCTTTCGCGACACACAGAAAACCCATTCGACAATTTCATCTCGACGAGTTATTTCCGTGCCGATAGAGCGACGCCGGCGAGGCGTTATTTCCCCGATCGCCCAACTCTCGACTCTCTGCAGCGATGCGACGTATGTCTATGCACATATATATGGCAGGGTGAAATTGAACTCGTGTCCCGCGCTGCTCGATTAAAACACTTCTTTCGATCAGCTTTGATCTAACCCAAGTGCGATATGTATTTATTCGCTTATAATCCATACACACCCAAAGATATAATGAATAATATACAGTGCAATAACAGTTGCAGCCCATTCGTTTCCTGTTTTCGAATAATTTGAATCTCATCGTGTATCGCGTGTACAGGCAGCCGAGGCCAAAATTGCGCAATAACATTCGTTACAGCTGAACAGCGTTACAAAAGTCTAATAAAAGCCTCGGTGCGGAATTCACGCTCGAGATCGCAGCCGAAGAAAATAGTTGCACTCCGCGCTTTACAATGGAGAGCAATAACATCTCGGCTAAGTCGGCGCATCATGTACAAAATAGTTTTAATCAAAACAGAATGTGTATGTGCACTTCGGGAATGCAAAAGCGGCCGGAAGAAAGTTCGGTGTGGAAGAATTCGGTGCACATTGTGCGCGGAAGGACCGCGTTAGGAGAAACTGCAGCACAGAGTATATAGGCCCAGCGAGAGCACGCGCGCCCAAAGGGACTTTTACCGCGCTCAACTTCGACCTCGTGCGACGAACTTTGGACTATGTCGTGTGTGTGTGTGGGTATATGTATGTCCCGCGCACCGGCAAACATTGTCGCGCAAGTCGGACGACGTGGCAATATATGTCGCTCTCTCTCTCTCTCTCTCTCTCTGCTGCGGTGCAGGGTAAATACAGAGGAGAGAAAGTTGGTGGAAGCTCGCGCTCGACCGCTGCAGTCTACATATATATATATAGATATACGCTGGAATATAATCAAACGTGCATCGACGATTGTCTGGCAATACACCTCGAGTTTCGCGAAGACGCGGCTTCGCTCCTGCTTTCGATTTAATCAGTCTGTATACTGACTGTTCTCGTTCTGAAGGCTAAATATCCCTATATATATATATATATATATCTATACATATATTAACATACGTCCCCACAATCAGACGCTGATTTATTTAATGAACGAAAATACAATCATTTAATAATTTCTTGTAATCTATCTGCGGTATCAGTTTAGTCAGAAAATCTGCTAAATTAGATTTACTATTTACATATTTTAACTCAAATTTTTCCTCCTTAAGCCAATCTCTGATGAATTGAAGTTTTATATCAATGTGCTTAGTTCTCACATTTTCTTTACTATTCCTACTAAAATATATCGCAGACTAATTATCACAAAATTGAACAGGTTTTCTCACCAAATTGTCGTGTGCATTCGAATAATTTAATACATTCGAAAACCAACCTAACTCCTTTACGCTTTCTACTAATGCAATAAACTCTGACTCAGTTGAACTTAAGGCTATACATTTTTGTTTTATAGATTTCCACATAAAAGGGACATTATTAAAAAATAGAATGTATCCGCTTGTCGAATATCTTTGCGTTAAGCTACTTCTCCAATTTGCGTCAGAGTATGAAATCAAGCCTGTATCTTTAACATTTGACAAATTCAATTTATAATCTCTTGTATTAAAAACATAATTCATTATATCAACAACAATTTTCCAATGATTATAATTATAATCAGCAAATAGATATCTGGCCTACTTTTAGCTGCTGAAAAAGATAAACAACCTATAAGAGTTCTATAAGGAAATTCTCTCATCATTTCATTTTCAATTACTTTTTTTCTTCTCTCACTGGCATAATACCTATCTTTAATGGCAAATTTTATTTGAGTTCGTGGTAAATCTTTAAATGGATTAATTTTTGTATATAAGTACTCTCATGTAGGTGACATTTATCTTCATTTTTTTCAAAGTTTACACCCAGTATATATTTAACCTTTCCTAAATCTTGACCGTCTATTTTCGTTTTTAACTTTGTAACAACTTCAAAAATTAATTTATCATTTTTTGCAAATAAAATAATATCATCAACATATAATAATAAATATACTTTTCCTAAAGTGTAAACGCAATTGCACCATTGCAATTTAATAAAACCAACTGATTTTAAAATGTTATCTATCTCATTATACCATTCTCTACTACTTTAGTGTAACCATAAATTGCTTTTGCCAATAAATAAACTTTGTTTTCCTCACCCGGAACCTCAAAACCTTTCGGTTGTCGCATGTAATTTTTCTCTTTTAAATTTTCGTATAAATACGCTGATTTTACATCTAATTGCCTATGCCACCATTTCAAAATTGATACGAACAATAAAAAGAAAAATCTAATTAACCCTTTTCGTACCAAATGTCCAAAATTTTGTCTGAACTTCGTGAGTGTTGTTCGGTGTTGTCGACGGGTTGGGGTGGTAACGTTAGCTCCTCGTAGGGAGCGTTATTGTCCACAGAGGTCGGCTCTGGGTTCGCTTCGCACGCTTTTGGCGGGTCGCTCATTGCCTCTTCTTCCCCCGGTGGTAGTGGTTCCCCGTCGTCTTCGTCTTCTGGGTCTTCCCCTCCGACGTATGGCTTTAGATCCTTGGCGTGTACGTTGTCATCTACATGACCATCGGCGTTAATCATTCGGTAGCAGTTTGAGCCTCTGGTGGCTGTTATAAGGTATGGGCCGGAGTACTTGGGGGCCAGTTTCGCCGCTATACCCTGTGCGGCTGAAGATAGAACTCGTTTCTTCTTTCATACTTGGTCCCCTGATTTAAAGGTGGGTTCTCTTCTACCCGCATTGTAGTACTCCGACTGCCGTGTCTGCGCTTCTCGATTACGGGTGGCGGCTTTATCCAAGGTTTCTTGTAGGCCGTCCATCCTCTTCTGCCATGCTTCTATTCTTGATTTCTCGAGTTTCTCGGCTGCTACCGTGTCTTGCTCTCGTCGGAAAGTTCCTGGAGGTATTGGCTGTATGCCATAATTGAGCAGTGCTAGGCTGGTTCCTGTCGAGCTTTGTGTCGCCGTGTTCAAGGCGAACATTAGCTCCGGCAGATTTTCGTCCCATGTTCGGTGGTTTTCCGTGGCGTACGATGTTATCATCGTCTTCAGTGTGCGGTTAGACCGCTCCACTGGATTCGCCTGTGGATCATATGGCGGCGTATTGGAGTGGTGTACCCCACGTTCTGTCAGATACTGATCTACGGCCTTGTTCTTAAATTC
>UELV01142385.1:0-12046 GCA_900490015.1 Megastigmus stigmatizans | reverse complement strand
ATATATATATATATATAATTAGGTACTACATTATCGTTATTACAATAGTGTGTTTATCCTAGTGAAAAATTTGCTTGATGTTTTGCATGCATTGCTGTATAAAACCAATCATATATACCCTTATATAATCGTAGATCCTATACTTATTACCTTTGAATGAAAAGTAATCAAATGAGAAGAAACATTTGATGTAAAATTTGGAAGAATCTCTATCAATAAGTATATTTTTCTTTCACTATTGTATAATTTTATTAACCACTTTATAAGATTGGTTTTAAGGGGTTGCGATAGTTACAAACGAGTTTTTTCTTACGCGTGTGACTTAATGAGACTTATCGGTTTTTTAATTGATTAGAACAAAGAAATAGATCGAACAGCCTAAAGGGGGAGACGCTAATGCTTCTTAAGAAACACAAGATTGTGATTATTGCAATAAATACCCGACACTTTACCCCAATTGACATCAAGATAGAGAAAGGCTATATAGATATACATATATACTATATAATATACTTATAATATATATATATAGTACTACAGGAGTGTAGCATGCGCTTTTCTCTTTCCCAGTTCTTTATTATCATTTTATTCGGGCCTCTGGTCGCGCGTACCGGCGCAGCAGCAGCGTCGTCGTTACTTTTCTCTCTTTATCTCGCCCTCTCTCCCTCTCTCTCTTTGCGTTTCTCGCACAGCTTCCCGAGAGGGTATATATACCGAGGGCTCGACTTATACTCCCGCGATTTCCTTCCTCACGGTTCCGCGCGTGATGCTGAATTTAAGGTTTCCGTCGACATTGCCCAGCTATAAATTTCTACACTACACTCACCCCTGTATACCTTTTATTTTTTATTTTTCTTTCTCTTCCACCCCTATTCAGCTTTTTCTTTCCTTCTCTGAAAATGCTTTTGGCCCTTGCCTTTATTTCATTACTAATTAAAATTCCCTCTTTTTTCTTCAATATTGCGGCTTGGTTTTTGAGAATTTGGAATTACGATTTACTTTGACGATTTACTTTTTTAACAAAAGTTTTTTATTTTGCAATTTTATATAAATATGACTTTAAATATTAGGTTGAATGAACAAAAATAACTGATTGTATAAATAATTAGTTGAACTGGCAATGATCATGAAATACGTAAGTCTCATTTGCCCTGTTTTTACACTCCTTCGCTAACTTTTATTCCTAAATTACAAATGTGGCACGAAGTTACGTAAGCAGAGCAGAGATACGAAAATTGCAAAATACGTATCGATACCGATCACTCCATTAAAATTAAAACCTTACAGTCATATAATGTGGGTATTGCCTTGTCCACAATGAAATAGTACTTTATAAATTTGTGCGTTAAAAATTATTGCACGCGTGTGCAGAGAACGTATAGTGTCAGCAGCCATCGCAAAGTCGAAAAAAAAAACAAGGAAAAGACCTGCTTTACATTCTCCAGTGACGCCTTGTTCTTCAAAAGCACTGTCAGCGAGATGTGGCCGCGACGACAAAATAACAAAAAGACCCACACACACACATGCAGTCTTGGCTCGTTTAATGTGTGTATATAGGTATCTTTTTCGAGGCTAAAACATTGCCATGGCGTTGCAGCACCATTCGCGGAAAATCACGTACAAAAAAATTAAGCCCCTAAAGACAAAGAGAGACGAACCGCATCTCAAACTCTCTCTCTCTCTCTCTCTCTCTCTCTCTCTCTCTCTTTTACTCTTGCAACCTGTACATATGCAGTATACATGTATACATTGAGTTCACTATCTACCTCGGTATAACTCTCCACATTGAGTTTCTCCTCCTCCAGCTCCGGGTGCACACTGTGCAGTATGTCGTGTGCGCAGCGGTGGTAGCGGCGGCGGCAGCGACGGCGGCTCTATCACGATAGTACCATTATGTGGATTCGTGATTTGCATATTTCAGAAAGTGCTGCTGCTGCTGTTGCTGCTGCTGCTACACAAACACACACATACACATACACAGACACGCGGCAACAGTACAGGAAAGCATAAACAACTCTTGGAGGCTCGCTTGTGGAACTGCACCGTAGCAAGAGAGTGAGATAGGGCAAGTGAGAGAGAGAGAGAGAGAGAGAGAGAGAGAGAGAGAGAGAGATGAGTTACACGCGCGGAGATTTACAAAACGCGCAGCTGATGCCGCCGTCGCCGCCGGCTACGGTTTTTACACGCTGCACATATTATGCACGCGTGTATATTATATGGCAAAGGGAGTCAACGTTTGCGGTCTTTTTCAGAAGATTTGCTGAATATTTTTGTACAGAAATCGTTACGGTTTTGTCATGCCGTCCTGTATAGCAATACGTATTGTGTCGTGGTTCGAAAGCTTTCTTGAGTTAAACTTTAAAAGAGATTCACGTAATAATATAAGTTCAGTTGATTTGCTAGAATATTTCAAAGTATATTTGATCTAAATGGAATTGTAAAACAAAATAATAAAGCTTCTTCATTTTTTGCACAATTCTTCGAATATAAACATTAATAAATTATACACAGACAAAAATGTTCTATTGCTTTATTTGTTATATTGAGCATGATTATAGCAAAATTTGCTATAATTATGCTAAATTTTACAATAAAACATGTGTATAAGTAGTTTTTCACATTTTATGAGTCTGTTCCTCGATTACTATTGGAACGTAGTAAATTTTTATAAACATTCTTCTCCGTGTATTTTACATTTTATGAAAGAAAGCCAAAAACGTACCTATGTGTAAAGTTAAAAATTATATAGCACAACCAGTGAAAATGAAAATATATAGATTTTCAACAGTCAAGTTACAGGTTGTTATATTCAAATGAGGCTCAAAAGTGAAATTTAGGATTTCAACTGAATTCGTCTACGTGAAAACATTCAACCACTAAATATCTTCCTCCAAATCGCATTTCCTCATATACGTTCTAAGTTCAAAGTATACGCAGCTTCCTGTACAATCGGAAATCCTTTGAAAAAGAGCAATCTGAAAAAAATCTCGGTAACTACCGAAAAAAAAAAAGAAGATGAAGAAACAAAAAGACCGGGGCTGCAGGCTAAGCAACGATTAGTAATTCATTCCGCGACTGCTACTGTATTTTTCCTTTCCCTCTCTTTCTAGTTTCGAGAAAAAGAAAATAAAGAGAGAGAGAGAGAGAGAGAGAGAGAGAGAGAGAGAGAGAGAGAAAGAGAGAGAAGGAAACGCAGAAAGATCTTCTTCCTCCGGATTTTTGGACTCTGCACTCGTTATCGGTCACGATCCTGATGTGTATCGGCCAACGAGTAGCTCGTAATGAATGCGACACGATTCCGAAATTTCGTTTATCTTTCTCTCTCCTTTCCTTTAGTGAAGATACCGGCAAGTTTGGCTTGTATGCACGTGTGTATTATATTTTTGGACCTGAGCTCTTGTAATTTAGAAGGCGAGACACGCGTAAGAGCGAAAGAGGCTGCGAAAGACCATTCCCTGCCTTGAATATCATTTAGCGAGTCAGGACGCGTGTGTTTAGGTAGGAGCGCTGAGGGATTTCAATTTATTTTTGTTTTCGGCAAATCGCGCGACTTCTGAGGCCATTTTCTACGAAAGACGGTGTATTGTCGGAGGTATATATTATCTGAACGATTTTGTGGAAATGATCGAAATGCATGTAGGGATTTTACTTTGATTCAGTTTTTCGTCAATAAATTGTTGTAACGTATATTGATGCCAACTTTCTATGAATCGATGATTTATAATAACGTTTATCGTTTGACATTTTACGAAAAGAATGAGCGCTGCATTACCGATGTTTCGTTTACAAATTGAAATAAATTAGTTACAACTTTAATTTTAATTTTATTACATTGTCACTGTATCTCATTGTTGACTTGAAAATTTGTTAATTTTCCCGGTAATACTTTAAAAGTTCTGTTGCTGCATCGATTAAAATTATCTTACAACCTTTGTGAGAAGAAAAGGATCAACATAAATAACAGCAAATAGCGATGACCGTAGGAAAGATAATGTTTGGGTGTTTTACAAGGGTTACGATGAGGCAAAAAGGTGATACTTGACGACTGCAAGTAGCAGATAACAATCTTGCTCGTTTTCTTCTCACCGTTCAGCCATAACGTGCGCATTAATGTTCATGAATTTTGGTTTCACGATTCGAGATTATTCCTCGTCGTTGGCTTTTTAATTATCTCGGGTGTGCGGCTCAGCTATTATAAGGAATTGGAGACACGATATCGTTTGATTGTTTAGTGCAAGATTTATTTCAAAGTTAATCCAGAACCCGAGAGCGACAGTTTGCAGTGGTTTGAATTGCTGATGCTTTACCGATTAGACAGGGAGAATATTGTTGATTCACAGAATTAATTTTATTGAAGTTTTTGAGACGTTTGTAACTTTAGAAAAAATTATATTAAAAAGCTTTATTTTCATATTAAATTTATTTCACTTTTAAAGAAAAGTAATCAAGATAAAAAGTGCACTTCTATTTTTTTTTTTGTAAAATTTAGATAGTGTAAATATTTTTAGTAACATACAATAAGGTTTCTTCGTGGAATGGAGTATCGAAATATTCAAATATCATTCATTTACTGGAAAGCATCGGCTCCAGTCGTGTATTCAAATCAAACTACTGTTTCTACGAACATGTGAATTTTCAATAAGTGTCTACAAAAAGTTGTTAATACCAGTGTTATTTTCCATTATCATTTTGTCTAATCAGCATGAGAATTGCTTGTTACCGATAAAAAATATTCTCGAGATTAGGATCTAATTATCGTAATGTAATTCTCACGAGACGCCGGCGTCTTGGCGATACTTATAATTTTCCAGCACCCGACAGCACAGGTTATTTTAGACTCCGTCGCTTTACTTGCCGATTGCTCATAAGCATAGAAAACCCGTTAACACGTATACCGCGTGAATGTCCGTGACGAACAGACTTAACAATCGGCTCCCATCGACGGAAAAAGGGGCAACGAAGGAAACTCCTCCAAAAAAAGAATAGAGAAAACGGGACAATGGGAGGCGTATAATCGTGTTGGCGTCGTCCAGACATTTCCCATGTCAATAAATCCCTAGTTTTTCGATAATGTTATGCGGCAACCGCCAGAACTAATACTTTATGAGTGTTTTTCGTGTAAAATAGTGATTTTGGAGATACTTTGAATATACCTTTTCCTTAACGATGGAACATCTTGTATTTGGGATCATTTGGTTTTGAAATTGATTTTTAAAATTGTAATAAGGCAGTAACGGTTTACTGTTGCGAATGAGGGTTGCGATAGGGTCCAATACTCATTGAGTCAAAAGTAGCATTTGTCTAGACAACTTGTATCGTTGATTTTGTTCGTTTGGAATGCTTGGAGTTTTCTTCAAATTAATTCAATTTTTCTACAAGTGTCGTTTACTTCTCGATAATAAATAATATAAGATATATTTATATCTCTGTACTCCGTAACGAAAAATTACAAAGGTTTACTTAAATTTTAGCACCTATCGTACATTTTTTATAAAAAAAAATGCAACACATAATAATTCTTAAAAATCTAACACGACTTAATCTTTTTGATCAATGGCGTGTGGAAAGGAGACTGAAAGAAACATGAAACCTATAAGAGAAACCGAAAATTCCACGGGCAGCTAATCTCACGACGATCATTCGCAAAGACGCTCGCGCCTCTTTGCTTCATTATGAATTCTGTGTTCGTGCGCGAACTCTTCGGCTCCCGTTTCTCTTTATCTTCTGTATCTGTCGGTTTCCTTTTCTATTTCTTTTTACCACTTTATTATGTTTTAGCATATTCTGTATGTTTTGTATTCTTACAAGAAATGCAATTTATTTTAAATGTATTTAATGTAAATAAGTATGTTTTGATATTATTATTTGAGAGACGATTATTTGTTTCCATTGATTTATTTTATTCTATCAAGTGCATTCCATGGTGAAGAGATATTTGAAAATTCTCTGTTTTATCTTAGAATAAAATATGTTAACCAATCCAACCTATAAATGTTTTATACCTATATTCCGTATTGAGTATTGCGTTCAATATTTAACTCTTTCACTCTAATAAAAATCGACTGTTCTTCGCCAAGGTTTCGTCAAGATGAAACGATGTTTCGAACATGTTTCACCCAGGAAACGTGATTTGGGCCATTTTGACTAGTTTCAATCCATTTTCCCCATTTAATTATGGGCTTGATTTCTAATAGGGCAATTACAGTCATACAATCTACGCATAATAGCCTCCAAACTCGGGAAATTAATGAAAATTCAATATTGTCCAGAAATTATTAATTATCGATCCATCTGTAACAAAAACATTGGTTATTCGTTATTAAAAATTTAATTATAAATATTGTAACAGCGATGAAAGCGTATTTTTATAATATATCTATGATACTCTATTAGTAATAAATATAATATTGCTTCAATTTGTTCATTCCATCCCTTCATTCAGTTGGAGAACATTTAAGCTTCTGAAAAGCTTCAGAGCTTCAGAGCTGCGGTTCTATTATTATTCTAAGTGATGTATTACCTAAAGTGTATTATTATTATTATAAATTGGTAGTAATATTAGTATACATGCTACGTGTAGAAAATGAAAAATGATATACTAAGCTTAGCGGAGACTTTTTAATGAACAGAATTTCTATCGAAATTTGAATTACTATATGGACTCCAGCACATGTCGTAGAACTTGCACCATTTGCAATGTTTACCTGATCCAGTGAGGCGCAGTGGCCCTTTGTGCACGAGTTTTTCGTGTTTCCTTATGAAAATTAAAAAGCAAAATTGAAAGTTCTCTGGCATAGTAGTTGCATGCTCGGCACATCTACAAATTTACACTGGACTATCTATGTACATCAATATCGCTATATTCAAATGCGATTTATGCGAATCGGATAGCGTAGCTCTGTGAGGTTGCGATGAAGTCCTTTTTTCAGCTAATAAGAAAAAGTGTGAATTAATTTCAAACATAATTTACATTGCCGGTAAGTTATCGTTTCTGAAAGATATTCCAAATGAAATCTGTATGTCTTTTTTCTAATTGTAAATTTCGTATGTAAAAAAAAAAAACAAAATTGAATCGCTGTGCGTTAAGTACCTATAGAAGAAACTGATTTATCTTTGGGCAAATGAAGTACTTTATTAAAATATCTTGTACTTGTGTGAATGATTGCACATGTGCAGAAGCGAAATCTTATGCAAGAGTATAATAAAGAAATTTATTAAGATACAAGTTTAGTTTCTTCTTATAGATTATATATTTAGTAGAGTCCAAAATAAAAATTAATCGTCCTTAATTATTCAATTATAAGCAATTTAAATAATTATAATAACATTATTTAATTATTGTAACTGTCATATCTGAGTTATTCAATATAATTTGTAGGTAGCGCAAGATGTAGATCTCTATAGCAAAATATATTTGCTCGATCAAATATTTTTACGCTAGTCTCGATACAATTTCACTTGACTTCATGATTATTGGAAGGTACTCTATAATTGTGAAATATCAACCCTGGTAAAAAATTAATGGGGTTTGTGGCTATATAATGGCGAAATTCGCCATATATGGCCACATTATGCTGAAAAATATGGCCATAATTTCAATTGATTTTAATAGGATCATTGCCATGTCGTGGCCATATTTCTTATTAAATTATGGTTACTAAATAAAATGATTTTGAATTGAGGATTTGATGATAAGAAAATAGTTTAACTCAATAAGAACCTCATTATTTACAATATTATAAGTAATTAATGATAAAAAACCGGGACTAATGATATTAATGTATAATAATCATTAAAATGCATATTTTACTTGTCAAAAGTAAGGTTAGTTTATTTGTCTGTCTCTGATTCTGTCACTCTCAGACAGAAGACCACTATGAAATCATGAAATAATTTAAAAATAATAAATAAATCATAAATAATAAACCAAATTCATGAAATTATAATTTAGGTAGGATATTCACTTTATTTATACTTATGGTATAACCTATGATATATATATTTCTTACGAATTAGAAAAACAAATTTTTAAGGTTATAATATAAAATAAGTAAACATGCACGCCATGACACTTAACATATGTTCGCCGTAATATGGCCATACTATGGTGAACTTACTGGCAGAAATTGGCTGTAACCCGTGGCCAAAATAATTTTTAAAATTTTTTTTACCAGGATAGCGAGTCGTATTTTGCTCTAAATTACGAGCAAAATACGACTCGCTTCTTTTAAAGAACTACAGTAGGATGCAACTCTTTCCTACCGACATAAGACGCGCAGTGCAGGATCAGTCCTCGTACAAAATGCGCACAGGTATATATACAGACTTGAATACTATATATATATTTCTCGAATCTAATCCAGCGTAATATCTCATTCTCTTGTGCAGTAGACAGTAGGAACGAAGGTGAAAAGTGCACCCGGATCCGTGTTTCACAGCGGAAAAATTATGGCCTATACGCGCATCCATCGTCTTCGCTCTCTCTCTCTCTCTCTCCTCTCTCTCTCTCTCTCTCTCTCGCTCTCTCTCTTGGTTGCGCCGAAAAAGTCGTGGCACGTCGTCGTGCGCGCGGCGTTTTAGAAGCGCGCAAGACACAAAGGGCCGCTATCCGCAAGATCAGTGTCCGCTACCAGGCTCAGGTGACACGGTTATACTCTCTCTCTCACTGTCTCTCTCTTTTTTCCTCTCATCTAGGCTTTCTATGACGCAGCGCGAGAACCGCCGCCGACGATGCCGCCCGAACGATTTTTTGATGCGGTTCTTGTGTTCGTGCTATGGAGACAGATCCGCCGAAATGCTCAAGCGATGACAGCAAATATTTACAGCGCGGTTGGCTTTCTATATAGTCCTTGCGCCGCAGTTCGTTTTATATATATATATATACACACACCTATAAGGTAAAAGCAGGAGATTTTAAATGAAACGGATAATGACAGCTTTCGTATGTCATAAATTGCACGATCTAGCTAGTTTTTTTTTCTTCTTTATTTTATACACAGACTTTTAGTAGTTTTCCTTTCAGAATGTCTGCATGGATAAAGCAGAGGTGCAAGATGCATCTATTATTACGATATCACATGCGCAGTCAAGCACATTTTAGATACAATGTCATTCCGCAGTCTAAAATTCAAGATAACGGTATTACAATCGCAATAGATATCGCGTAAGCTTATATACATCGATCTGCTCGTCGGCGAATCTAAAAGGGCATCACGTATATATGTATAGCTATCTTCTATATATACTGCACATGAGAACCAAAAGAAAAAAGGGCAAGCAGCAGCAGCAGCAGCAACAGCAGCGGCAGCAAAAAAAAAGAAGAAAGGACCGAGAGAAGCCTCCGTTATTATGATCGAATCCTCATTTCAGTTATATTCGCTCGTGTCACATACGTTCACAGCACACAGAGAAACCCTTCTCCCTTTTTGCCGATCTTCCATATAATATGCAATGCACAGATGCACGCACGTCCACAATACGTCGCGTCGCGCGCGTAGAGTCCAAAAGGCCGCAGCCCCGTATAACGTGAGAGACATCATAATTTAAACACGAATAGAAGCGTATATATATATATAAAGGTAGCCTAGTCATTAGTAGTATAGGTATAGACGAAAAGGCCTGTGTATACAGTGAAATCAAAAGGGGGATCGCGCGCGCAGAAAGAGAGAATAAGAGAGTTGTGCTCTGTGACCCCCCGTTGGGGTATCGGTTACGCTTAAAACCGCATTTAAGGGCCCCCGAAGTCCCCGCGGGCGGCGAGGACGCAAAAGACGCGACGACGGCGACGACGAGGACGACAAGGAGAGGGGAGAATCTTTATCCCAGGCTAGCAGCGGTGTATAGCGGCAGCAGCAGCAGCAGCAGTTCTTTCCTCTCTCTCTCTCTCTCTCTCTCTCTCTCTCTCTCTCTCTCTTCCTCTCTCTTGGTTCGGGACTATGGGGCGACCTGACGCTGGCGCCAAGGAGATTCGTATCTGCGCGCGCGCCTATATATATACATGTATATACAGAGACTGTGGGCCTGATGCCACTGAAGGAAACCGCTCTTGTGTGTATATAAGGTGAAATGAGCCAGAAGAGAGCATCGTCGTCGTCTCTCTCTCTCTCTCTCTCTCTCTCTCTCTCTCTCTCTCTCGCAGGGTTTTAGGATGTATAAGAGGATAGACTGAATAATTAATTTATTGTTCGTGCTGCTGCTATACAACGTATAGCAGTAGTCGCCCCAGAGGATCATCCGAATGTATGTGTATAGAAGATAGTTGCGGACTTTGCGCGCGACCGACTCTCCGATACGCTCCTCTATATGTATATACTCGGCCCACGAGCGCGTGATTTATTGGCGTTTGTGTGCTGTGGGGTAATGAGATGAGCCGATGAGTTTGGAGCTCGCTATGTGCTTCGCTCCTGCGCTCTGCTCTGCTCTTTGCTTCTCTGTGCGATGTATACGCATATATATGTGTGTATATACAGGAACTTTCTAATGTTTGGGATTGTGGTTATGTATACGCGCTGGTCATTGTTTCAGCTCAAGATTTTCTTTGGATATCGATTTTAAGGCTAGCTTATGTAAAGATCGCTTTTTTTATATCGGTGGTATATAGGAAAATGACTAATGATCGTCGATTCAGTGGGTTCGCGAAAGCCGATGTATAAACACATTAATCTTTGATCGATGCGCTTGCTAACTTGGAATTCTGAGAGAGAAATTGGCAAATCCAGTTTAGCTTTATGACATGTCAATAAAAATTGATCATTTGCATTACCTTACTTAAAAGAAAAACTATTGGGATTAATTCGATAATCCAAAGTATTAGTCCAGTATACATTTTTCTCTAAAATTTAATATTAATACTTATATATATATATATATATACTTTAAACCGAGCTTTAAACTTAGCTGAAATTAACTTAAGGAGGAGTTACATCTAAAAATTTTCAAAAAAAAACGATTTTTTTTTTCATTATCTATTCAGATAGCGAATTTCTCGTAGGATAACGACCCGTTCCCCGTTTGTCGAAATTTAATTTTGTCTTAAAGTTATAGAAGAAGCACTGAACACGTAAAATAGCAGATCTTTAAATTTTTCATCAAATAATTATAATTTACATTTCTCTGTTATTTCGCTTCTATACCTATATTCTATATATGTGACTAGGTATGCATTTTATACGTAAGACATGAAAGCGCAAAAGGGATAGATGGAGGAATCCCAAAAATAAATAAATTTAATAATTATAATGGCCACTGCATCTATTTTGTATATAGTAGTATCTGTATATGTAGTTTGTGCTAAATTCGAGTTGCTGGTGCAAGTACGAGCATGGCTATAGTGTATATTAGATGTAAATGCGCTTCAAGCATAAACTATGTTTGACATTCGTGAAAAATATTTTTGTCTAAAGTATACAGGCCATAGAAATACTTATAAATGTGTCGTCTTTATTTCTTATAATCTGTTCCGTGTTCCGCATCTATATAAAGATAATATATGGTTAATTTCAATTTTCAGTATAAATTACAATGGCTGCTTCTATAGGTATCTTAGATGCGTGTTATACGTATAGATGCATGTAGTTGACACTTTGGCAGCTAGTTTGAGGTTAACACTCATAGGTATAAATATTTACCTTTATTTAATCAAACTACAATTTTAATCGTAGATCACTCGTGAGTTCGTGAGTTTATGAGTGAATAAATAGATAAACTTTCATCTATTTATTTATAAAAAATAGTTCTAACCAAAATAACTATAAAAGTTTTAATAACTTTGTGTAGAAACTTCTTCCAAAAACTTCTTTTAGTTGACTAAATATTTTGAAAATTGGTTCAATATTACCTGTTACAATATATTATGATGGAACAACCAGTTTTTAGAAGATTATGAAAGTGTTCGGAATCATGCCTGGACACTCTTGCATCCGTTGGGTGCAAACCAGTGATGATAAAAGTTCATGCTGTGCGGAAGATGCTTGCCAATTTTCTGGAGGCAAGAAGAGCAAGGAGACTGATTCAAGAACATTTTCTCCCAGCTTCAACGAGTCAAGGC
>UELV01142310.1:798-15258 GCA_900490015.1 Megastigmus stigmatizans | reverse complement strand
GTGCTCCTACCGCACGGTCTCCGAGCCCGCGGTGCTGGTGGTCGCTGGGGTTATACCCATCGACCTACTAGCTCAGGAGCGTCAGTTCGTTCACCAGCAGAAGCCGGTGTTGGGCAAAGCGGCCGCCCAGACAACTGCTAGAGCCAACACCATCCAGGTCTGGCAGCAGAGATGAGTGGCAGAAACGAGGGGCCGGTGGACAGCAAGGCTAATTAGCCAACTGGACGCCTGGCTAGCCCAGGAGGCGGGCGAGGTTAACTATTACCTCACCCAATTTCTCACGGGCTACGGCTTGTTCTGCTCCTACCTCCACAAGATGGGAAAGGTAACGGAGACAAGCTGTGGCTACTGTGACTTTCCCTGGTACGACGCAAACCACACCTTTTTTTAATGTAGAAGATGGAGCGTCGATCGAGGGACATTTGCAGCGGACCTTCGAAGCATCACACCGGACAACGTCATTGGTGTGATGCTCCAGGATCACGAGAAATGGACAAGGGTGGCCGTATTTGTAGAGACGGTCCTACTCCAGAAGAAGCAGGATATGGACGGCATGCAATACCGCAGCCGTCCTTAGAAGAGGGCTCCTCTTGGAAGGAGCCAGACACGGTGGCCCCAGACCGGTAGGCGCGGAATAACCGCGAGAAGACGTGGCACCCCCCTCCGAAGTAATGCCTCACTGCGGTGCCGGAGGGGAGGGAAAACAACTGCCACGTGTTTTCATGGCGGAGGGGTTTTAGTGGGTATGCCTGATCATTTAAACTTGAGAATCCCACACAGGGGGAGACACGTGTCTCCCTATCGAACATAAAGAGTTCCTCTTCGCCCCGGAAAGAAAAAAAAAATCTACCAACGCCATCACTGCAACACCCTCGATTTTTATTTGTACTTCGAGGCATTACATGACGTTGGTTCGCACAAAGGCGGACTGCGGGTCATTTACGAGATTTTCTCGTGGATCTGTCAAGATGGAGCAGACCGATATTTTCGTTGCGTTCGTTGCACCTTCATCCTTTTTTTTTATTGAGTTTGCCGCGTTATTTCAGCAGTCGGAGACTCGTAAATTTTAGGTGCAACGTTTACACGTTTTTTATGTTTGAAGGGTCTCTTCTAACCCAATCGCTACATTCAAGTCTTGCTCAAATTACTTTTGCCTTTGCACTCCGAAATATTTCAGATGCGCGCCGGTATATGGATTTATTTTAGCCTTGACTTCAAGGGCGAATGACTCTTTGATGTTAGGCTTTTTATATTGTTGTGATGTGCCTTTGTATGTATCATCACGCTTATACTAAGGCTTGCCCACTGCGTTGCGCTGCGGATAAGCATTTTGCCAGCTTGGCTTCGACCAGTCGCTTGGCTCTTTTTTTGCAATGTCGTTGTGTTTAAAAGACAATAATTTGAACAGGTGAGACTGCATTTTTATCATTTGCGTCTTGGATCTGTTCATTCCAAAAGCGCTCTTTAAATTTTTCCACAGAACGATCGAAATCGCTTATCGTCCTCTCGGTTACCTCGAACCATGCGCTAGCGGCTCCTTCAAGGTTTTGCGAAATTATATACATGATCTCAAGGTGGTTGAGATTCATGACAAGAACATACTTTTTTAGGTCTTTAATAAATCTCATCGGTTTATCTTTTGGTTCACCCTTGAAACGAGGCGGATTCAATTTGGACTTATTTGCGCCAAGCACAGACGTCGAGTCGAATGTACGGATTGGTTCTCTCATAACAGACGAGCTGCGTATGCCAGCTTCGTACTGTTTTTTCAGGTCGTCAAATTAACGCTTGTCAACTCCTTATCTTCGATGTATAACATTTTGCTATGCTTTGTCGATTCTATTTGCAAACACTCGACTTTCGTCTCCAAAGTATTGATTCTTTTATTCGCCGCATTTAAGCCTTACGCTTGTTCGGATACCTTAGCGCCGAAAACTTCAATTATAGCTTCTAACCGAGCTTTGGTTTGAGCTTCTATTTCTCAGCATTTTCTCTCGAGTGTGGCCATTAATTGTCATTCAATTAATTTTTTAAGCTGTCCTTTTTGTATACAAATCTGTTTTTCCTTCTCAGCAGCTTTTTGTAGAAATTTAGATTTGACAGCGTCCGTAGCAGTTACAATGCTCTTTACAATTGCATCGTGCGATTTTTGAAACACTGGTTTCGAGAAACACATAAACGCACAGAATTTAGTTATTCCTTGCCTTCCAATACCAATTAGTCTCATAACAAAAGTAAAACGTCTATTAATATCGTAAGCATGACCATTAATTAACGGACTGCTGTCAATTGAAGTACTTCCGCACTTTTGACACGACACAACGAGTTTGAATCCAAGGCCACGCATGCACGATTCCGAAAAAGTAATACTGCCTCCGCACTGACACTTTAAAACAGTAAAAAAGTTCAATATCCTGTATCCGAACGTTGCTTCGATTTTGAATTCATATTCATGGGCTGTTTTCAATTGTTTTGCAAGTTTCGTAGCTCCCTCGGTGTTGCTCTCGCAGCTGTGGCGATTGGGCGGTTTTCTGTTAGAAATTCTACTCGGACTAACCCGAGATGGTGTTATTTTATATCCTTTCTTTGTGTTATACACTTTTTCACTCATTTTGTTAAATAAAGCACTGAAAAACACCGCACAAACTAAATAAAATGAGCGCGTAATTCGGACTAGCAAGCGATGCTCGTTGCGTCGAGTTTACTCCAGTCCTAACGGTTTTTCTGGCCTCATACGACATCTCCGAGATTTATTACGCCATATATATATATTTAAAGAACTATAATTTACTTATTTATTTTTTTAATTATGGAACCAGAGTAAATACAATAATTACAGAAGTAATAGTTATATAGAGATACATTACAATGCAATAGTAAGCCTGCAGAGGAAATAATTTCCTGTTCGCGAGATCTGGTATATTATATACTAACTTAGAACTAATAATACGTTTTATGATATTTATGTCCTCCCGTACTTGAGCACTAGTAGCATGATGCTACAAGGCCAATAAAGCAGGTACAAAATTGCGTAGATTTCAGTGGTGTGGTTGTTCATTCAATTTAATTTTTATGTTGATATGCGGCGATGCGATCAGTTTTGATGTACAAAAGTGCACTTCGCGTCCCAATTTCTAGTAACATAGTTACTAGGTTAAGTCGTGTGTAGTTCTTCAATTCCAATACGTAGTCAACATTGCACTTGCTTTAGTAAATATCTCTGTTGATGAATTCCTGCTCCTCTTGCATATTTCTTTTTCGAAGTTGTTTAATCTTGCGGGACATGTTAGGCCAGCTGCACATGTCACACGATAGTGTAAAACTACCAGGAGAGCTGTAATACTTTTATAATCCTGTGTGCGGTCGAGCGGCCTTTTCAAATGTTTCGGAGCACTCCCGCAATAATTCTAAAAAAATTATTTATAGCAGCTTTTCCACCAAAATTCTTTTTGAATGTCATTTTTGAATAGTTTATACATCATTTAAGCAAATAAAAAAATTTAAGAAAAAAAATTTCTTGATAGTGTAACGCTTTAATAAATTGATTTGAAAGGGGCATTATTTTGGTAGACATGCATTTAGTGCGAGTTGTTGCTGGCGTCAGTGATGATCCGCCTTTCTCGGAATCGGCTCGTGTCGTCGGACACGCTCGGGCGGCCTAGCATTTCTGGTTCGCGTACGGGTTCGCATCGCAGCCGCGCATCGTGGGCGCCACTTCTTGGTATTATCGCGCGCTTAGCACGTTGTCGCTGTGCCTTTCCCCGTTTTCATTTACTTCCTTTCACCTGTGTTGTATGTGCGAGTACGGTAGAATGAGTAGAGTTATTCCGTCTCTTGTCACAGTGAATTGCCAAGTTTTGTGAATTTAGAATCAATTTAGTTATATTTTCTTCGGATCTTTCGGGTTATTGCTGGCGTTTCTTAGGCACCTTTCTTCCCAAACCAGTGCGCCATGGCTCCTACAGCCTTTGCAAAGTTGCAAAACACCTTAGAATTCCTCTTCCAACTTTCTCAGGGAAATATGAGGATTGGGAGAGTTTTCAGGATCTATTCACGACTCTTGTCCACAATCAGTCTCAGGTGGCGACTAAATTACAGTATTTGAAGCCTTGTTTGTCCGGAACCGCGGCGGATTTAATTAAGGATGTGACTACTGCTAGTGCTAACTACGTGAGCACATGAAAAGCGTTGAGATCTAGGTACCATAACCCGCTTACCATAAACAAGCACTTGTTGGTTTTCATGTATCTTCCTTACCTCAAGAAGTAGTCAGCTGTGGAGTTAAGTTTTTTTGCGGATGAAGCTCAGCATATAGTTCGAGCGCTAAAGAACTTGAAGATACTTGATGAGCATTGGGATGTCTGGTTCATCTTCTATCCGTGCGGCTAGATCCAGAGTCTCGTCAGCTCTGGGAGTCGAAGCTGAGCGTCAAAGATCGACAGGTCGAAAGTATAGATGCTGAACAAGAGAGCTCTAGTTCTTTGCACTCTCGGGAAAAGTTCCAGGACTGTGTTGAATTCGAAAAGAGAGCCCAAACACTTGACATGATTGCTACTGAGCAACGTGGTGAGAAGAGGTCAGCTCCTCCATTTAAATTGGGCCCTCCTTCTCGCAATGTCTTCCATGCTCGCTCTTCTGGGACAGGGAGACCTTTCTGAACAGATTCACCCAGATGTCCTCTCTATGCTGGCTCGCATTCTTTTATGAGATACCCGCAGTTCAAGGAGAAATCCGTTCTGGATCGTCGAGGAAAAGTAAAGTGCTGGCAACTTTACTTCAACTGCCTGGGCCAGTATAGGGTTCATGCCTGTCCTTCCGTGGGTCGCTGTTCTACTTGCCAAGGGAAGCACCAGTCTCTCATTCATCTTCAGGAATCCAGAAACTCGCAGACACCCAATACCTCTAATGGTGGCAGAGGGAATCCAGGTACCAGCTCACTGATGGTCAGTCTACATGCGGCTGGATCAAGGCTCAGAAGCATCATTTATCTCAGAAAGCATTGTGCAGTTACTTGGACTGCCGAAGCGACGTACATACCATTGTCTGGTCTCGGGTTTGTTGGTTTGTTTTGCTACTCGAGCTATTCATCTGGAGCTCGATAACGACCTCACTTCGGCCTTGTTCATCTGCGCGTATCGTCGTTTTGTAGGGGGACAGAGTCTTTGCTAAGAGCTTTACAGCGACAACGCTACAAACTTTTAGGGAGCTGACAAGGAGCTTCAAGGTATGTTCCAGCGTGACTCCGAATTCTACCAGGAGGTGGCATTGCTTCTGGCCAATGATGGAACTGATTGGACATTTATTCCGCCAAATGCACTACACTATGGTGATTTATGGGAAGCGGGCGTCAAATCAATGAAGCACCATTTGATAAGAGCTGTTGGCGAGCACACCCTCACCTTCGAGGAGTTTTGTACAGTCCTCGTAGAGATAGAAGCGTGTCTTAACTCTCGACCTTTAGGCCCATTGAGCTCGAAACTCAACACCTTACTCCCTCTCATTTCCTTAATGAAGAAGTTTCTGTTCTACTTCCAGACGCTGACCTACCCGTGTTGTCAGAAAATCGTCTGAATAGGCTTCAGCTCCTCCAGCTGATCCGTGACAATTTCTGGAAGCATTTGTCAACCGAATATCTGCCCCACTTGCTGGAGCTTGAACAATGGAGGGGTCTCTGCGAGAGTTTCGCCGTGGGTCAGTTTATATTGGTGCAAGATGATCGGTACCCTCTATCAAAATGGCCATTGGCCAGGGTCATTGAGGTTCACAGTGGCGACTCACTGGTACGAGGGGTCGCCATCAAGATGGCCACATCTTCTCTTCGACGATATATTACTCGTCTTTGTCCTCTGGTGTTGAACGACAAATTTAAGTAAGCCCGTTTCTTCAAGGGTTTGGTTCGTCCGTCGGACGAAGGCAGGCGGAATGTTCGAGGTATTTAAGTCTTTGTGGGGCATTTGAATTTTGCGCCATAAGTCGCCGATCGTCGCGCCGCTCAGAGTATGGAAGGCGCATGCGCCAGAGATCCAGCACTCTCACGCCCCTGGTTTTCACGTGAGCGCTTTGCATTCTTCGAGGAAAGCGTTCAAGTTTGAGACTCTCGATCCAGCACTCTGGCGCCAGCCGTTTGCTGTTGAGAGTTGCGTTGTGCGAGAGTTCGGCACGTGCGTCCGTATAGGTGTGAGTACGCATTATTTGTATTGTATCGCGTGTAGTGTTCCGCCCTGGCATTCACCTACACGGCAGGGCCTTGGAGTCCACCTGGGGTTCAGGTACGGTTTTCTGTCGTCGAGGCGCACTGGACCGAGTAAGGTGATCCCATTCGTCATGCGACCAGGACCTTGCGTCGTAACGTCCACGTTTTTCCCCTGCTTGTTTAAGGTAAAAGAGCTCACTTTGCGCGCGTAAACCTCGCGGCGAATTGTCCGTTCTTTATCTCTCTCTTTTTTTTCTTGCGCTATCCGAGATTCACTTTTCATTGTACACTTTCATTTTCTTAATTAAATAAAGTATTCGTTTGCCCCGGCTTTCCTCTCAGCACCGTGAGAGGTTTTATGCCTTGGCAAGTGTCTTTTTTCCGCGAATATAAGTGTGTTAATTTATTTGGCCACCCAGCCCTCACTCAGAATCATTTTCGATATCGTAGGCATGCTCTAATATTTAAAACTTTGTTCTTTAACCCATTAAGGCCTGAATGGATACTTTTTTTTTTTTTTTACTTTTTTCATCGGCTTTATTTAGTATAAAATTGAACTTGAAAAAAATCGAGACACACCATTTCCGATGTCAAAATGTCTGAACTTTCGATTTGTGCAATCAGAATTTCAAAAAATGTGTATTACCAAAGTTATATTTGTTTATTTAACAAAAAATACGAATTTTCGAGTGATAAATTTTTTTCATTTCTTATTTTTGCATTGAAACTTTGGTGGACTTCTGTGGTTAGAGTAATTTTTGCATCCATGGAGCCTAACCTATAAAACCTCGTCGGAATTTTCATTAGAAGCCAAGCTATATCAATTTAAGTTGGACGTAATATAAAATTTAGTAATTTCGAATTACGTAGTATACGTAAATTTTTGCTGCGATTATCATTAATTAATTTAGAAAGCTTGCATTTTAAGCTTTAATTTCATTTTTTCGGCGACTCTGTACTATTTTTTAAACCAAGATATCGCAGCTTAAAGATCTGATAAGCTTAAATTACGAACCTGTAAATTCTCACGTTGGTACAAAGCATGAAAATATCAATACATGAGTTTCTTCTTCAAACTGCGATATTTCGGTTTAAAAAAATCTACTAAAAAATTAAATTGCAGCTTAAAAGATAAAATTTGCAGAGAAATCAGTTAGATTCATGGCAAAATTTTTTGTTAACTCGTATACTATAAGAATTCGAAATAGTAGAAGGTGTTTTAGGTATTTGACATTATTTTCAACATTTGAAGTACAATATTTCGGCTTGTTATGAATAAAATCGAAAAATTCCGACGAGGTTTTAAAGATTGGAGTCTATGAACGCAAAAATTACTCTAACTACAAAAATCCACCAACGATTTCGATACAGAAATACCAAATGAAAAAGATTGTTCACTCGAAATTTCGTGTATTTTATTAAATAACCAAATATAACTTTGGGAATACGCATTTTTTTTTAATCCGAGTGCCTTAATCGAAATTTCAGACAATTTTACATCGGAAATGGTTTGTCTCAAATTTTTTTACGTGCGATTTTATACTAAATAAAGCCGATGAAAAAAAGTATAAAAAGAAGTGTCCGTTCAGGCCTTAATGGGTTAAATATAATTAAGAAAACCTTGACGTCTAATCCCTTTACCCAAAAATATTAAGTTGAGAAGTTAGTTAGCTATTCAAATTCAACTAGAGCAAACTTCTAGCTCTGATTCCTTAGCCAGAAGTTTTCGAGATTAATGTTTTAAAGCATTAAAAAAAATATTTGATCGAGCCTGTGCTTTTAGTACCTCATTAATGGCGTAAGCATTGTGTGAGTCGAGTTTCATAAAATTCCATTCACAATTCACAGAGAATTTGGTCTCGGAAATTTTCGATGACAAAAATTTGTATAAATTATGAATGGAATTTTATGAAACTGAAATCACATAATGTTTACATCGTTATCGAGGCACTAACAGAGAATTTTTCCATAAATTACTCTCCATCTTTATCTATTTCGTTAAATGTGAAAGTCGATAATATAGGAATCTTTCCTATCTTAAGCCTAGCCATGCCTGAATATTTAAAAGCAGGTGCAGCTGTCGTTGAAATACAAATGAAAATCACAGGCTCGATTAAACGTTTTCTTATTGCTTTAAAATTTGCAGTTCGATAATTCGGATTTAGGGACCAGGACTCAAGGTTTGCTTGATTTGTACTTAAATAACATCTGCACATACTTTTAAATATTAAAAACACAGGCTCAAATATTTTTCTACTGATTTTATATTCTCAGATAGAGCCATATTTCTTACGTTAAAATGTTTAAATTTAGATAAATACAAGATTTGTTTAACTTCTATTTGAATAATAATTGAAGAATCTACGAAAGTATAATGATGTTATAATCCTAATTGATGGTTCTATCTCTCGTAGAGAGTAGCTTCGCACGTGTATAGCAGCTGAATATTAAAAATTAAATTACTGTCAATAAAACAGACGCATGCGTTCAATTGACACACGTTGTGTCATAAAATATGGTTTGATACATGGGTGAGAAATAGATTCACCCTTGCGCGAACATTTGCACACGAGCGAGTTAGATACTTTATCGTACTAGTATCGAAATTTACTATTAATCCCGCTTCGATATTAAAATACTTTCGAAAGCATTCAAAAGGTATGAAAATTCGCAGCTGCTCGTGACTTTCTTGCTGCAATGTGTGCTGCACATCCTTCTTAAAACAGAGTATGTATTTCCAAAATCATTCGATAAAGCTTGGAAGTGGAGCAGCCACTTAGTTTGAAATTTATTTACTGAAATAAGTCACTTTTAAAGTAAAGTGTTTTCAAAAACTTCCAATAAGGTATGGAAATTTTCATTCTTACACGCATTAATAATCTAGTTGATTATTGTGACTTATGTTTCTTTCAAGTAATAAAAATTCTTATCGTAGCTTAATAAGTGTTAATTAACTTCCTCTAAGAAAAAGATTCTGTTTCATACCTATCGTCTTATACGATTTAAAGTTCAGACGATGTCTTTTCAGAAATAAAATACTGCATCGCAAAATACTTGGTGCAGTCCGAAATTTTGTAAGGCCGAATAACAGGTATACGAGTACATGCTGAACAGCTTTGCACTTACATTATTTTATCGCACTTGATCAACAAAGCACTATTATTTACCTAAGGTTTTGTACACGTTACTCATAATTTTGTATCTTAAATTTGGTTAGATAATTAAGTTCGAGTAATTCGAGCATTAAACGAATTGCTTATTAGTATTTTTGTTAATCTAATCTTTCTTAACTTTGGCAAATTTTAAGCAAGCTTCATTTGATTCTTGATTTTACAGTATTTTTGTACTTTTTTTCTTAAGCATTACTTACTCTCGGGATTATTGTAAGTTTAATATTAAATGTATCTTTCTACATTTTAAGTAGATCCCAAAATTTTCTTAATCTTCAGACCTCAACAAATCCAGATTTTTTAATTATAAAAATTTATGCTTTTACCTACTTAGATCTTTAATATTGTTTACATATAAACATTCGAAAATATTTTTGGCCTTTAAAGGTTCCCTGAGCCAACAAGATATTTTTAGCATTAATGTGCATGGTTTTTTAAAAAGTTCCTTTCAGGTCAGAGAAGGGAACGGCTGGAAAGCTGACCACACGATAACAGTTGATGGCTTGGCAAACTTGTCAACACATTTATTTCCAAGAATACCATCGTGCGAGGGAATCCAATAAAATCCCGGCGCATAATCTGGGTTTTTGGCTAGAATTTGGCAGTATATTTTTTTACAGTCGAATACGAATGGATTAGTTTTAACCGTTATTCTATTTCTTGCTTAACTTTGCTAGGCACTTAGGGAACGGAAACAATTACAGCATTTCTTGTATTGTTGTCAAGTAGTAGTTTTAAGGCCCTTAAACTAGCTGCGCATTCAGCCAAGAACATAGACATTTGTTTGTAGTAATATTTGTGACGATCCGATTTCCCCGTGTGCCGAATAGACTTCAGGATTCCCAGGATTTTAGGAATGAAATAGCTAAAGGAGATTCAAATAAAGGATGGTATGTTGAATTATAAGTAAATATTCTTATTTTTAGGTATAAAACAGAAATAAAATATATAGGGTGTCCAGTTATTGACTCCGAAAAATGAACCACTAACTGTAGGAGACCATGGCCAGAGCGGAAATCGCGCCTAACCATTCCCACTTATTTTCTCAGCTGAAAACACACTCGCACACTGCGTGGACCGAGTCAGCGGCGTCAGTACGCGACCGGCGAGCGGCCAATCGCTATTGCTTGTGTTCGTCGTCTGTTCAGGCTCTCGCGTGAGGGCTTGTTGTTGGTCGCGTGGCGCGTACCGTGTGCGAGTATTCGTGTGCGGCTGAGGAATATCAGCGTATCCATAGGCTGCTTCGAAATTTAATTCACGCAGACATGGCTTACACTCGCAAGCGAATAACTTCGTATAATTTATTTATTTTTATAATAATTAAAATGAGGGTATCAATATAACTTAAAAATAAATACTCAGAAAAATGTCGAATTACAATTAATTCTCTTACGATACATCTGGCTCATAAGAAAACTCCTTTTTTATTCAGAAACCCATTCTCGAAACGATTTTAAAAACGGTTGCTTATTGTTATTTAAGAGGGTATTATCCCTAAAAATGACGAAAAAATTGATTTTCTTTTATCATATAAACATATTTTCAAGCAGAAAATCCAAAAAATAAAAAAGTTATAAGTATTTAAGGAATAAAATCACAAAAAGTAAAAATCACGAAATAATGATTTTTTCCATTATTTTAGTTTGTTCGCCGATTTTCCGTTCGAGTTTTCCACGGACAGTGGAAAAGAGCAGCTCGAAATTGGGAATTGCTGATTCACAAATCGCTAGGGAAATGTGCGGGGAGAAATGACTGACACGAGGATAGGCGTGAATTTGTTAAAAAAGGATAACTTGTATTAAAAAAAAGTAAAGTAATCAACACGATTTACAATGAATTTTGCCGGTTCGCCATGTGGTAACAAAATTCAACTTTGGTTTTTCGCTCGCCTTTTTTGTTATAAAATTAAACTAAATAATTGGTAATTTTCGCGCGACTAATTGATTTCGGGAACTAATATTGATAGCGAGGAATTACTCGCAAAATAAGAAAAACTAATTGAGAAATAGCCGGAGCGGCCATTCCATTGGTTCCGTGGGTTGCGAGCCGACCTCGTAGCGATGAAAGAAAAAGATTGCTCCGCTGAAGCGAGCCGAGAAGGTGTTTGCGCTAGGCGCAGGCTGACGAGCGAGTGCTTTCTGCCGAGAGCGCGACGGCCGCGACGGCTGCCGAAAAGTCAAGCCGCTCGCCGCTGAGGGAGAGAAGGGGTAACGCACCAGCGCGGGCCGAGCCGCGGGGTAGCCGCGAGTCTGTCTAGAAAAAATCTCTGACGTCACATGGCGTGATTTGAGGAATGTGTCGCGAGTCGACAGTCTCTCCTCAGCGACTCAGCTAGCCGAAAATGAGCAGTGGTACGCAAATATTCACTCGACGTGAATATTAAAAATTGCGCCATTCAGGATCTCCCGATTTTTTAACGCAACGCTGAACAAGTTATATAAGTAACGATTTTCTATGCAAAACCAGACACTTTTATATTTTGAGATTCTAAAACTCATTCTGTAAACGAAAGACCTTTCCAGTTATCTATTCCGAATCATAAATGCTGCAAGAAAATATAATGTTCATCAAATACAATTTCCGCTATTTAGCATCATTTATTTAATAAGGGTGTCATTTTAAAAATTACAACTAAGCACTTATAGAAAAACTAATTTAAAATAACAACCATTTACTAGTTTGCGTTCATTATATAAACATATTATGTATTCAATTTTCAAAAGACCGCGCATCGCTAGTATCGCTACTCTTTCGGTTATAATACACGTTGTCTGCTTTATGGACGTGGTGAGGTGGCAGCTCGAGCGAATACATATCGCATTGCATGCAATCATATGATTTAGATTCAAGCTGTTTACATTCTGCTGACTGCTATAGACGCAAAGTCAGATGTAATAAGTGTTGTGATGAATGTAAAGTATTTCTGTAGAAAATAGGTCTTAAAGTTTAGTACGCGCCATCTATATGTTGGCAGCGTTGCGAGAATTGGAGAAGAGAGGGGAATCGAAGGGCCGTGCCGAACGGCGGAGTCAGTCTCGCTGGTGCTAGCGACCCGAACGGATCAAATGAGCGGTTATGTAAAGGCAACCAAGAGAATATACAGAGATTCCGAAAATTACAATATTCTTACTTATTTTAAACTCCCTGTACTCCCGACGTTATTTGGATAGTGGTATCATTGTGGCGACCGTGACAGAACGCCGGGAGTTTTCTTTGTTTGAGTGAGTTAATCTGTACAAGCGAGTCAAGATGGACGCTGCAAAGAAACTGCGCACCGCTCATAGGACGGCCTTCACCAAGTCTCTGAACGAACTCGGCGCACTGCTTGAAGAAGAAGACCTTGATCAGGACGAGGTGGCAGTCACGTTTGAGGTCTTATAACATAAAATGGCCGAGTTAAACAATAGTTCTGCGAAAGTACTTCAGAGAAGATGTACGACACCGAAAGTGACTCAACTGATGAGTACAAAAAAAAGTTTTTTATGATGCAAAGGAAAATAGCGCGATTATTAGGAACCGGTCAAGAATCCGCCGCGAGAGACTTTCCAAGAATCGTAACGAGTGCGCGAAAAAAAACTTTCAAATTACAGAAATTTGAAATTACTAAATTCAACGGAAATGTGCGCAATTGGTTGTTTTTCTGGAACCAATTCCGAAAAATTCATGAAGATTCGGACATTGATGATGAGGACAAATTTCAACATTTGATCCAAGCTATGGAAAACGGTTCCCGCGCTTATGAATTGATTGCAAGTTTTCCACCAACGCGAGAAAATTATAAGGAAGCAATTTTAAGCCTAAAAAATAGATTTGGACGCGACGAGCTTCAAGTCGAGATCTACATAAGAGAATTGCTTAGTTTGGTGTTGAACAACGCTTTACGTGGAAAAGAAAAACCGTCACTCGCAGGTTTATATGACAAGTTGACGACACAGATGAGGGCGCTTGGAACACTAGGCGTAACATCCGACAAATGCGCCGCCATGCTATACCCACTAGTAGAGTCCTCTATTCCTAAAGAAATTTTGAGAGCGTGGCAGCGCAGCAATGCGATTGGCGATATTAAGGACTCAAGGGAACGTTTAAGCAGACTGATGGACTTCTTGTGCGCGGAAGTCGAATTGCGAAGAACGCATAAATTTGGCTGTAGCAGGATTTTCGATAGAAGGCTATTCTCAGAAAGCGAGGTAAAAAAAAAGTAAAGGCGAGCTATTGCGCGATGTACCGACAGCCATGGGACTTCTCACAACCAAGTCGGAAAATTCCTCGAAATGCGTTTTTTGCACAAATACTGACCATAATAGTTCGGATTGTATGAAAGCTAAAAAACTAACTTTGGACGAACGTCGTCAAATCATTAAAGAAAATAATTGCTGCTTTAATTGTCTTAAACGCGGGCACAATTATAAGCGTTGCAAAAGTAATCCTAAATGCGCGAAGTGTAGCCGAAAACATGTTACTTTAATGTGTCCCGAAACGCCGCGCATTAATGATAAAGTCGGTAAAGTAGAAACGAAAAATGATGAGAATAACCTGGTCGTAGTGTCTGAGAACAACCTAGCCAGTTATCTAGCTTTACCGGAAGTATATCTACAAACGTTTCGTGTTAAAATGCGCAATGGGCTTCGTGAGCGAACGGTACGCGCGTTGATAGACATGGAGTCGCAGCGCTCTTATGTAACACGCGAAGTCGCTGTATTGATGATGTACGAACCAATTGATAAGCGAGAAATAACGCATACTTTATTTGGTGGCGGTAAATCTCGACCTGAAGTGCATAACGTTTATTTAGTACATTTGAGTAGTTTGCGTAATGATTATCATTGTAATTTTCACGTTGTGACGTGGGAACCACGTCACTTGGGCGTTAATATTGGATTTTTAAATCCGAGCAGAACAGCGAGTCCCGCGGCCGAGAACCCGACGACACGACCGAGCCGAAATACAAAGGCACCGCGTAGCCGCGAATATTCTCTTTTAATGTTTTCCGAGGGAGCGAGCACGGGAGCGAGAGAGAGAGAGAGAAGACACCGAAGTGACAGGCCGGGCCTGCACGAGAGCGAGAGAGAGAGAAACCCGAACCGCCTCACCAGGGTT
>UELV01142161.1:0-10645 GCA_900490015.1 Megastigmus stigmatizans | reverse complement strand
ATGTTACACCATTCATTCCATACCTACTCAATCACACAATTTAATATCGTTATTTCTATTATGTTCTATTTCTATTTCTATTAACATTCCATTACATCAACTGCCTAACAAGTTATTCGCTCATTTTTTATACGTCGTAATTCTTTTGTTCATACAATAGCGTCAAGTCACCTACACCACCGCGTCTCAAACGTCTTTCTCTCATCTTTTCACAGGATCTATTTAATCTAACTACTGTACATAATGTTAATGCGCAAAAAATAATTCTTGATGTAACCGCTGTTTAAAAATTTAGTTTTTTTTTCCTTTTTTTCTGTCATAATCAAATTGTATAGCGTAAATTCTTTTTGTAGTGCCGAGTACGTATAAAGTCAAATTTCATTTCCCCTTTTTTTTTGTAATCAAATTAAATTCGATAATTTGTGACGGAGAATCCGGCACAAGAGAGGTTATGAAGAGAGAGAGAGATATAGAAGACATAGCACAAAACCGCACCCACAGGAACGCCTCCGACGCCACGCACGAGCCACATAAACAATAGAATGACGGGAATTAACGGGATGGGATTGGATTTGTTACATGCACGGAGACTGGGGAAACCAGGACAAGGAGCTGACCGGCCAGGAAGAGGGAAAAACACCACCGACAACAGGCGCAGCTCTAGGAGAGGCGACACCACTGGCACTTCACGCGGACACTGGCACGCGCGACGCGGAGAAGGGGGAGAGAGCGCGGTCGCCCGAAGCCACGACACTGCTTCACAATGAGGAGCAGCGCCGAAGGAGAGCGCGAGAGAGCGAGAGAGAGAGAGCGCGACCTGTCACCGGCCGGAGAGAGCGAACAGCGGGAGAGCGCGCTCGACCAGGCCGGACGGAGGTGTGAAGCGGAGAGCGCGATAGCTCTCGTCGCGCACCCGCTTCGCGCCGCTCCCAGAGAGAGAGAGAGAGAGCAGCCAGCCTCGCGCCGAGAGAGAGAACGAACGTTCGTGCCGCCTCGGCCAAGCTCGCGATTCCTTAGGAGCGCAAGCAAGGCAGCGCGCACGGCCGGTGGAGTGAGAGAGAGCGCACCATAGCTGAGCTATGGTAGCACGGGAGTGCGAGAGAGAAGGAGCGCACGCGGCCTACTAATGTATGCGCGCATAGTAGTGCTTGGCCGGTAGAGTGAGGGAGACAGAGATAACGCGGCCACGTTGGCCAACGCGCTGACTCAGACCCTACTGAGAGTAGGTAGCGCCACGCCGACGGCCCCGAGCCAATCAGAAGGCCGGTAATTCGAGATTCATATCTCGCGCCGAAATAACAGGTGGCAGCCTTGACCTACGATAATCCAATCCAGGCCGGGAATCTAGGTCAAGGCCTATGTAATTGGAGCAGCACCTGCGCGACTGATAACCGGCCAATGACCTGCGGCCGCGCGCGCAAGCCGGAAGAGTGGAGAGGAGAGAAGAAGCGTCGAGGCGAAGAAGAAGCTTCGTCTCGCCCCATTTCGTCAAGGACCTCCTAGGACACCAGACGTGCTTACGTGAATCTTACTGTTTCTTTTTTTCGACGCCATTGCGACAGCCACGTGCGATCCGCCGCCATAGCGACGTAGCTAGTCTTTGAGGAAGAGGAAAAGAGAAAGAGCGCAATACGAGCGACGACGAGGAGTTGGTGGACGGCATCAAAGTAAGTGGGTTTATTCTGGCCTGTTACGAACATTTGTTCGTCTGGCCCGCGCCATCAACCTCTCTCTCGCGTCGGTTAAGTGTCACGACGGAACGCCGTGTCAGAATAAGCAGTGCCGGTTGAGTGCGAGGGAAGCCGGGCGAGTAAGGTGGGAACATTGTAATTGATATTGAATATACGGAGTGTAACCACTCATAATTAATTCTCGGTGTACCTTTCTGCGTATACCCCTATGCCGCCGTTCCTTCCTTTTGTTTCGCATGCCGTCATTGTATTGTCCGGTTAGTGTGTAACTCGTTCGTGCAATAGGCATCAGCGGTCGGACAGCGTGGGTCTCGGTCGCATCTCCTCGGCGAATCTCCTCTGGGATAGGAGGCTCAGGAGCAGCTGGGAACGAGGTGAGTCGGAGACGGAAATTGCCAGGCGCCCAACACCATTGAGAGATTAAACGGCAATTATCTGGCCCCCATAAGAAAATAGTGGCCCGCGCGTTAATTGCGATTTAGTATAAGTGCTTAATTGTAATCCGTAAAAACCCGTCACAAATTTCAATGTAAAATCAAAATTCCGTTTCCGATAATAAATTGGGTTTTTTATGCCTTTCGGCTTTTTCCCAAACAAAGCTGCCTGTGTAAAATAATTTATTTAAATAACCTTCCCTTAAAATTAACAAATTTTGTGAGTTTATTTTCTAAGTCACGGGGGGTCATTAGCATAGGTAGGCCACGCCTACCGATTCGCCACTGATTGTTTTTGAACCACGCAGGCTCGCCGAAAGACGAGGGTGCGCACGCCTACATTTTTCATTTTTAATTTTACGAAAAATTTTGTTACAAAAATTTATGACAAGCGCATCGTTTCTTTCGTATCTCTCGTGAAAAGACGCTCAAATTTACGTAACGTCATGCCCCTACATATATGATATAGAAACATGATGGTATATTGGCCGCAACATTTCGAATCGATACTCTACAGTTGTCGTGTATTCCAGTTGAAACTCTTACAATTTTTTTGAAGTCGATCGTGGTGATAATTAGATACTGGTGGTATTCCATAGCTGTCAAAGTAACTTCCAAGTCTTATCGTTCTCACTATCTGCGGTATCTACCTCGTATCTACATTCAGAAGTACTTCCAAATTTTATGACGGCGTTCTTCCTTTTGTATACAAGATTTTGAAGCGCAGTATAAAATATGTCGTTGCTATTTATACCGGTAATTACAGTTGGTTCTACTTCTTCTTCTTCGGATAGACGTGAATAAAGCAATGCTTTTGTTAGATGTGCGTGTAAAAGAGCGCAGTACTCCTTTATGTCTGATTTTTCTTGACACGAGTGATAAAAGCATAAGTTAACGCAAATGAATCGTTGTTGTATGTATATTTATTACTGTACGACCCATTATAGCTAAAACTTATCGAGCTTTTTCTACACTTCGAACGTATATTTTGTTTGCCTTTCTTGCAATGTTATATAAATGATACCTTAATTTTCGTACAGAAATGTCCCCGTCGAACCATAAAATTCCAAGTAATCGTGTTGAGACGTAATCGTTGGTAGTCTTCATATCGATTGGCAGATCAGCGAATTCGCACGGTGGTGTAATTATCCAATGGGCGGTGGTGTTGCCCCGAAACGATATAACTGCTACTTCTCTGGGTAAAAATTTGTTATTCCCATCTCTGAGTCTCTGAATCTTTATTACGTAATCCATGGCGACGGCGTAGGTGCTTACAGGGGAAAAGTGCACGAAATATTGATACTCCAACGAATACGGAAAATAGAGTTATATATTCTTATCTCCACCGCTCCTACACTATGCGTTAAAGTCGGTTACAATCTGTCTGGTCGAGCCGATCTCCAAAACATTATCGTATTCGGCGTAAACGATACAATTTATGGTAGAAGTAAGGACCTGATCGAATCCCACCTCTATGCGTACGCTTCCCGAACGTACGAGGTTCCAATGTGAGGCAGAGTGTGCGGATAGGTCGGGTGTTAGATCAAAAGCCGTAAGAAAATAGCCTCTTGCATAGGTATAACGATTTATTCATATGAAGAGTGTCAACGTAGAGCTCTGAGTTACCTTTAAAACGGGGCTGTAAAGGTCTATTGGGGATTCGCATATCATCGACATAAAGCGAGAGATGGTTGATTGAGAAATGTTGAAAGTTGAATGGGTTAAATCCCCGATTACCGTTGAAGGCTCTGTTATCGACGAACCCTATGATTATTCTTTTGGGTAATTGCTCAAGAATAGCGTTCTCGATCGTGTCGCCTACAACGCCTGCATGCAGTGTAAATGATTTCACCTCTTCAAGTGTGATTGGACTTTTAGCTGTAGTTTTTGCTAGTGCATTAGCGTGGGCTTGTAAGACTCCAGGGTTTATTTTAACCCTACGCAGGATGAGTGTTGCTTCCTTTATATGTACTTTAAACCTACGTACGGCATCCATCAGACAAAACGCATCTTTGCTCCTGACTAATCTAACCCTCATTTCTACGCCATTGATCAACATTTTATCTCGATTAAACACGCGGCAGTACAAATGGCCAATCATATCGAATGTTTTTCCACCTTTTGAAAAGTGTCGCCAATTAACTACCCCTTTATTCGTAGTAGCGGTGCTGTAGCATTTGGTTTCGCGTCGAAAGCACCCTCTGTATCGTTGTACTATAAACTAGCAGTCAAATGCGAATCTTTAGTTCTAGGTGAGTAGTTGAGCAGCATCTCGATGTATGCTCTGTAGGGATAGACATTATTTGGTGGAGAAACGAGTTTTTGATTGAAAAAAACATCGAAGGACCTCCTAGGACACTTGAATGTGAAGCATAGTGTGAGCGAGATCTATGTAATGTTCGCTCATGCTAGACACAACAAACTCCAAGGGTGCACCCCCTTCCTCGCTGAGTGGGGATACAGGTTTATAAATTAAGTAGGTACTGCTCTCTATCGAAGTCTGCATTGCCGGGAGCGTAAAGATATTTAGCTCGCTCGACATACATTCCGATGAATGAGAGTGTAAGAACGCCATGTTTTGAAAAATTATTTGGGCCAAAAATATCGTTTATATTTCTAAAAACCGTCGTTTTCTTCCTTCCTCTCCTTCCACCACCGTTGGTATTGGACCTCGCTGATTTTACGCGTTTTCTTGTAGCGGTGCTATGTTTTGTTTTTTTATCTTGTTTACGCTTTCTACATCTGGGACGAATACACTGTTATCTGTTACATGCGGCTTTCTCGACTGACGCTTTCGCTTACCAATTCGCGACTTATATCCGGAGCCCTTCATCAAGTCAACGATTTTATTGTTTGCTTTTCTTTTTAAATTCTTTCTAAACCCTTTAGCGCATAACTGCACGGCTTCCGTGAAATTAGCACCCTTATTGGCAACGTCGTCAAAAATATTCAGATCTGCGCGTACGGCTTCTTTACTGGCAGTTTTTGCAAAGGACGCTATATGTGGTAGAATTTTGCGAAATAGTTCTCTGAGCCAGGTACCTACACCGCGTCCTCGTTGATACCTAGAGCCTGCAAAAACGTTTCTCACGCCCCCACCGATTTGCTCGTTGTAATAGAATACGTAATGGCTCATGTTTACATATCTTAACGTTTATGCATAAAATGAAGCGTAACAGTCAATGTCCCGTACTCAAATGGTATACGTTGACCGTGCTGATCTCTTATATCGATAACGATAGAGCGGAAGCTGTGATTCAGTAGTGGAATATAGTGTATAGGTGCAAAATGTCTCACAGCATTAGCACCAAACTTCTATTTCAATCCGTCTAAAGAGACGATACGCAGTAGAGCTGCTTTAGTATCTCCTACTGTATACGATTCGCATACATCGGTGTAAACTAATAGTTGATCGGGTATAGCGCGTGATAACGAAGCGGGTTTACTACCGATTATGGGAATGAGAGCTCCGTTTGCTGTGGCAGACGTGCCAGTCTGGCTATGTACGCTACTCTCGAATCCAAATACACGCCTAATTTTTTCGTTGTATATTGTATAATGCGGGTCTTCATACTCACCCGTACGTCGCAGTGTGTAATAACCTTTTTGAAATCGAGTCGGTTCGAGTAGTTGATGGTTGTTTATACCTCGCGGCTTGTTTATTTCATCAGCTAGCTGGTCAAAGATTTCATAAACACCGCGTGGGAAATTATGTATTTCGCTACTCGGGGGCAATTTTTTACCATCCTTATTACCTAATACGAATTTGTAATACGCTTCCAACTCGTCTATATGCATGATTGTACAGAGTACGTGAATTTCCGCGAGTCCAACGTACCAGTCTCCGCTTAATCTCACCTCACGTGAGAGATGTGTCGTAAAACCAGTGGTCGCGTTATCGTTGTAGTACATCATACTACTATTGCTAGGTAACGCTACGTAAAAATCGTCGGTGTAATCGATGATTCGCTAAATACTCTTCAGATCGGCTGCTTTTATCCAGGAGTTAGACTTATCGGAGTAACCTAACCACCTTACAATCACTTGTTTATTCGATACGTGCCTCTTTGCCTGAATAACGCGGTCAGCTTTGAATCCTTTTTCAGCGGTCATACTGTTTTTACCCACAAACGTCAATTCTTGGGCGTAGAAAAATCCGTCGATCTCCTCCCTATTTAAATCTTCCGCGATGAAGGTGGGCAAGTTTTCACGTGTCGAAACTCGTTTAATTTTAAATACTTCTTCGTTGAAATTTTTTTCATAACCTTTCTCAAAGGTGTTTTTATTTCGACTGATGCGCACGTAATCACCGACACGGTATTTAATAGTTGAGTTGAGCGTCCTCTTACTATGACGGTTATGTTGAGAGAGGGCTCGTTTTTGTAAATTTTCGCTCACGATGATTGCATTGTATGGATTAACCTCCGAGGGTTTCATTTTTATACCAGTGTGCAGCGTGTGATTGTAGGCGTATGCAATTTTATCTACAACATCGATGTAACGGTTGGTATTCATGTGTGAAAAATATCGCCACATGCGTTCGCGTATCGTTCTATTCAGTCTTTCTACTATACCGGCTTTGATGTCAGGATTTCGGGCAACTCGAAATCGGATACTCTTGTTATTTAGCAATGTTTGGAAGGCTGAATCTGTAAACTCCTGGCCTTTATCCGATTGTAAACAGACAGGTAGCCGACCATCTGCTCGCTCGAAAATCTTTTCGAACGCCACTGCTACACTCCGTGCAGTCTTATCGCGGAGCGGCTCGACCCAAGCGTATTTACTCAGTACGTCCACTACGACTAGCAGGTAGCAATAGCCATCGTTGTAACCTTTTAACGAGGTCAACTGCATCAAATCACACTCCCATACGTCATCGATATTTGTCACGTTGTAGTGTAATCTTGGAAATTTTCGCTGTAGAGGTCTATGAATCGTGTAAGCATCTTGATTATTGAGCCACTCGTAAATTCTTTTTTTTCTCCTCCGATTTGCACAAAGTTTTATCTTTTGTATTCACTCGAATGAGATTTTGCGCTCCCGTGTATCGCGCTTCGTGCGAGATATCGTAGTATTGTTTTTCGTCACTCATTGTTACTTTTTTTTTACTGCTATTTAATTGTCCTTTTTAAGCCATTTCTTTTTAATCGTCACAGAACTTCTCGTCAGCTTAGGTGAACTAGCACCCACCTGCTCTCCATACCACTCTGGGCTCTTCAAGCGGCGTTTCGCTGTATTTAAGGGGGCTTTTAATATTTGTGCAATTTTTAAGACTTCGACATTGCCGATCAAATTACTAGGCGTACCCGATGTTTTGATAAATTTCGCAAATTCTAATCGCCCTGCGAGTGTATCATCCTCGTCGTCCTCGTCGTGTTTTTTTAATTTGTTTTTCTTTTTTATAGCGTCGTTGAGTAATTCTATGATATTTGAGCGCTCGATCTTTCTACCATCTATCGAAACTGTTACAGCGTTATCCCACTTCAATCTTTCCGGAGCTACCGTTTCCCAGTGCCGTAGCAAGTATCTAGCCTTTCGAGCATAGGTTATCGGGATACTTTACAAAATATCCTCTTCCATGAGAGGAGATAATGTATTGTCAATGTCATCTAATTTGCGCCCGGCGTCCCGCTCATTGTTGCGCTCGTTTTCTTTAAAAAACAAAAATCAACGTAAAACTTGTAAATAATTGAAACATTTTTCACGCTCGGTTTAAGTTCTTTTCGAGTGTAAAATCTCGTGCATTTTGGCGTCCAGTCTAGATAGATTATCACCGCAGGTCTGTATCGAATGTTCACTTGTGTCGGCACAGTAGGTTGCGACGCTCGCCGAGCTTGGTGGTTGTCCTCCTCCCGCGGATTGAGTGAAATTAAGCGTCTCCTCCGGTACTATGATCATTTTTCGCGCTCGCTCCATACTTAATGCGAGTACTAAAAGCTCTGCATTTCTTCACAGCAAGAGTGACAAAGAGTAAAAAGTAACAGCACGTGAATTTTAACCGGTAACAGGGGCAAATACAAATTCCGCGGAGGCAAAACTTTACACTTGACGAGCCCCTCGACTCGCGCTAGAACATTATCTTCTCCTGTAAGCTGTCGACACTCGTCCCCTACATTGATAACGGGATGACCGAGTGGAAATACCCCGCGCTTGCACATATAGGGGTACAAAGAACATATATCAGTGTACTAGATTTGTTCATCACCGCTCGCATTATAATAAGAAACAATGTTCTCAGTGCGACCGCCGAAAAATGCATCGCGAGGATTCAGTGTTATTTTGCTCATTAAAGGGTGATTGCGGACGTATTGTAGAATCTCAGAATTTTTCAATTTAATTTCGTCAAACTCGCACTCCCACATACAGCGAACTTCGTATCCACACTCGGGAATCCTACGCAAGATTGCGAGCGTATTTTCATAAACCTCATCGAAAGATCGACTGTAAGATAGCCTCTTATCGCGATTTTTATCGAAACATTTCGAACAGCCGTGAGTATAGCCCCCCCTTTTTCTGCTCTGTAGTAGGAGTAGAAGCTGTAGTGTTGGCGATAAGCGGCGGTAAAAATCCATCTACTAAAAACCCTTCGGGTAGCACAAACTCTCGCGCTCTACCCGCATGTATAATTTCTCGACCGAGTTCACGTTCGCACTGAAGCAACCATTCGAGTGACTTTTGAGAATGCCTATCACCGCGACGATATCCGTTTGGAGGTATAATACCAATAATTTTAGCGCGTAAAAATTTTTTTCTATAAAGTAAGGAGCACGCGCTTGATATAGTAGTCGCACTGGTAAACGGGCAAATTTTACCGACATTAGCAAAGATTCTTTTAAAAGCCAAGCCCGCGCGGCGCAAGATTTCTACATCCATTCGGCAATATTCTAATATTCCAGACTTTAAATCAAACACGTAATCTCCTGCTACAAGAATTTCATTCTACTATTTGAAAAAATTCTCTCTTTCCACGGGCGACATACTATCCGGTGTGTAAAAACACGAATCTGGCAGACGGCCAACGTTATTTTCATTTTCTAAAGTATTAAACAAATGCGGCAAATAACCCTTCTTAGCACTCGCCGGTAAATCAAAAGTTTTCGGTAAACCACTCAATTTCATATGAAAATAGTTGAGACTGTCGATAAATTTAGTGCGCCCGAACTCTAATAAAATTATATTACGTCCATTCAGTATTACTTGGGGTAAGACCTGTTTACGCTTCTCTTCTAATTCTCTCAAAATAAAATGTCTAATACTGCTGGCACGGCTGTCATCCTCTATCTCATCATTCATTTCGGTCGACAAAAATGATATCAACCTCAAAGATTCTGTTTTAGAATAAAAAGTGAAATTAGATATGATTGATAGATTAATGACAACTTTTTTTTAATTAGATAATTTTTAATTAACCCATTAACGACCGAGAATCGTATTTTTTTTCATCATGTTTAAGGCAAATTCTCATCATTAAAAAACGAGAATTTTCAAATGAAAAATATGGTCTCCCGTACTTTGTAGTGTGCTCTTTCAGAATCTGGGGTTGAAATTGCGATTTTTCCACTAAAAAAAAATATGGCCAGTTTTAAACAAAAAAAAACACGAAAAATAGAAGACTTTTTTTTTTATTATTTTTTGTCTCATAGAGAACGCCGAATGACCCCCTTGATTTTTTCAACCATGAGTGCACTAAATAGTTGTAGTTGAACGACGAATTTTTTAAATTTGTAATAATTAATATTTTCACCACCGAAATGGCGTTTTTCACCCCTTGCGCGGCGAGCAAATAGAAAAAAAATAGGATCTTCACGAAAATTGGTATCCCGTGTTTTTTTAGGTCGCTGATTACGATTCTGCCCTCAAAATTTGAAAATTCAAGATGGCGGATCCAATATGGCCGACCAAAAATCCAAAAACTTATTTGAATCGGGTGACATTGGGCACTCGGGGGTCTTCGAGGTCGCTGAATACGATTCTGCCCTAAAAATTGAAAAAATCAAGATGGCGGATCCAATATGGCCGACCAAAAATCCAAAAACTTATTTGAATCGGGTGAAATTGGGCACTCAGGCGTTTTTGTAGTCTCTGATCTCGATTCTGCCCTCAGAATTCGAAAATTCACAATAACGGAGCCAACATGACGAATCAAAATCTATTTACTTCCGCGTTCACGTTGTTATTTTACTCTTAGCGTAACCCAAAGACAACGACGTGGACGTAGTAAAATTGTGTCTCCTTTGGGGTGTTTGATTATAGTGAGTCCCCTTGCCTCTCACTATTTGGGGTGCTTGTTTTTAGTGAGTCCCCTTGCCTCTCACTATTTGTGGTGCTTGATTATAGTGAGTCCCCTTGCCTCTCACTATTTGGGGTGCTTGTTTTTAGTGAGTCCCCTTGCCTCTCACAGCTAATTAGGTATTCTCGTGATTCTTTTTCAAACACTGTTTGCAAAAATATAAATTACAATTTTCACAGAAAAACCTTGTTCTAATGGGACATTTGGAGCATCGTTTTTATGTTTTCTGT
>UELV01142111.1:0-12297 GCA_900490015.1 Megastigmus stigmatizans | reverse complement strand
GCCGAAAAACGTCTCGTGAGTGAAATAATCCTCTTCCGCCCCCGTGTCGAAATGTACTATTCCCTACTTCTCTCTCTTTTCTTCTCATAACAGGCAGCGGCTCACTCATTCCGTTTCTTTTCGCATATCCCTTTAGTGTCACGCTGATAATATTCACGCTGTTAACAATAACAAAGGCTTAATAAAATACGTACATAGGTGTCTCTTATTTCTCACCACACATTCGATACTCCTAGTACACCTCGTTCGTTACAATACGCAGGACCTCGATGTAAACAATCATTCACGATTTCTTACTCGCACAACAACATCGAACATAATCGCAAGACTTATAATAAATAAAATGCTGCGACTCGATACGAATAGCTCTCGCTTTTATGTCGCCCGGATACCTTTTTTATATTTTGTTCCTTTATTATTTCATACGCATCACATACGTGACATATAATTGGAATTTTATTACATTCGCATTGAGCGACACAATATGTAATTTACAAATTATACATTTTTGTATAAGCCAAGGAGTTTTGCTCTTGGTGGAAAATAAATATCGGTTTACATAATCATATTTAATAGTTGCTTTTACGCGTCTTCATATACCCGCAATAGAAATGCGAGACGCTTATCAAGTCGCTCTCATACGATCAGTAATTTCACACAAAAAGGGGAATATACATACACCGATACGCTTGTATACAACATTATCACAAAGTTAGTTTATATATTGAAAGAAATAAGAAAACTATAATCATCCTCAAGTAAACGAATATAAACATAATGGAAACAAATAAAACGAACAAAATTTTTTTATTTAATCGCCCCGTTCCGAAACATACTCCCCCTTCTCAAAATTTCAAGCCTAATTTTATACCTCATTATCGGACAATAATTTAATCACCTTCCGCGTCGGGCTAATAAACTCTCCCGTGGGAGTGCGTACCTTGGCGACTCTAATTTCCCCATCATCACCCGCGTAAACGTTTACCACGATACCTTTTTTCCATATATTGCGGGCGCTTGATAATCCACTACAAGTACAACATCTCCTACGCTCAATGGCTTCCCTTTCGTATACCACTTCTGACGTGCAATCAAGGTAGGTAGATACTCTCGCAACCATCGCCTCCCGTATGCATCCGCGAACGATTGTGCTATTTTCCACTGTTTTTTACAGTTTATTTCTTGGTTATCATACCTCCCTACCTTCACCTCGCCAGACGACGACCCTATTAAAAAATGGTTGGGTGTCAACGCTTCTTCGTCTCTCGGATCAAGCGACACGTTTACAAGCGGACGAGAGTTGACTGAATGCTTCACGTCGGTCAGTAGTATGTACAATACTTCTTCGCTCGGTGACTGTTCTTGAAGTATCGCGTGTGACGCTGTTTTGACCGACCTGATCATTCGTTCCCAACTGCCACCCATATGTGGCGCGTCCGGAGGGTTAAACTTCCACTCTATGCGGTTTGCAAGCGCGTCTTCGCCTTGTTTATCTTTATCGATCGATGCGACGGCGTCACGTAATTCCTTACTTGCGCCCCTAAAGTTCGTCCCTTTATCGCTGTACATTGTGGCGGGCACACCTCTACGCGCCGACAATCTTTGAATCGCCATAATGGCCGAGCTTGTGCTCTGACTGTGCGCTAACTCGATGTGTATAGCCCTGGTAGAGAGGCAGGTGAAGAGGACACCCCATCGTTTCTCTCGACGGCGCCCGATTTTCGCTCCCATAGGCCCGAAGTGATCGATACCACAATGTGTGAATGGCCTCGAGTGATATGCCAGACGGCCCGCTAGCAAGGCAGACATGGTCGGCTCTTGCGGTCTTCCTCTGCGCATCTTACATATTACACAGGCACTCGTTATCGACCTTAACGTTCTTTTTAAACTTAAAATGTAATATTTTTGCCTCAATTCATTAATAACTGTCTCGTGACTGGCGTGGAAGTATCGTTTATGATAATGCGCGATAAGCATCCGACACGTGGGGTGCTTGCCATCCAATGCAATTGGTTCATTGTTAGTATCCCTATTTTGAATTCTACTAATGCGTTTGCAAGCCCTTAATACTCCGCGGTCATCGATATACGGATTCACATTCACTACGCGGCCTTTTTTTGCAATATCTCTACCCGGGCCTAGCTCTTGCACCTCTAATGGGAAACACGCATGTTGGATCTCGCGGCACCAGTAATTTTCCGCATCCTCAATGCATTGGAATGAAACTTCCCTGTGCGGTTGTCCCCGCTATGTGTCTACAGCGGCTTGCATATGACGAGCTACAACTAACCAGCCTGGCCACCCTAAGAAACGCGCCGTGGGGGGAACCTCTATAATTGTCGCAACAGCCATAAATACTTGGGATTTCCTCAATTCCATTTCGTCAATAGATCTTTTTTCTATAATATATTATTTAAGGTCCTTTCAACAGGCCAAGACGATATTCCTAATTTTAAAAATTCCGGTCCATTAACCCAACGCTCCGAAGGGATAGGTTTGCGTGCGGCCCACCGCGTAGCCTTGTCGGCGGGGTTTACGCTTGTCGGTAGCCAGTGCCACTCTACGCTTTCGGTGAGCTCTCCTATTTCCCCAAAGCGATGAGCGACGAATACTTGCCTTGTTCGGGGCTCCGATCTTATCCATCGCACTACCGTCGCCAAATCGGTCCACAACGTTCGTCTTTTAATTTTTAAGTCCAACTCTTCGCGAAGCATTTTCGCAACTCTGGCTCCCAGTAGCGCAGCTTGCAGCTCTAACCGAGGTACTGATAGCGGCAATAGTGGCGCGACCCGAGTCTTTGCCGTAATCAACGTGACATGAGCGGGCAAATTATACCTTTCAATGCGTATATAAGCTGCAGCCGCGTAAGCTTTGAGGCTTGCGTCACAGAAAATATGCAGTTGCGCATTTTCGTAATTGATCGTACCCGGCGAAATGCAGCGAGGTACACTGAATTTTTGTAGTTCCCGAAGCCCTTCGAGCCACGCTAGCCACCCAACGTTTTCCTCGTCTCGTATTTTACTGTCCCAATCAACCCCGCTACGTCAAATTTTTTGCATCAAAATTTTTACACTTATCGTGTACGGAGCGAGTAGCCCTAGTGGGTCGTAAACCGACATAATTATCCCTAGAAATTGACGTTTAGTTGGTTTTTCTTCCCCGCGTAGGATACTCTCAGGTCTTTTTTCGAGCCCGATATTAAAACGTAATTCGTCCCGCTCCATGTCCCAATATAGACCCAGCACTCTTTCTCCCCCTCGGTCGCATAAGTGCATTTTCCGGTGCTTCGATACCTGATTTTCTTTGGTCGCTGCCCTTATCGCCTCAATCGAATTACTGGCCCAACCATACTTCAATCATATTTCAAAGTTGGCTTCTTGATTTATCTTGATTACGTCTCGAATAAGTGATTCTGCTTCTGCGACGCTTTTTTCACTAACCAAACAATCATCCATGTAACTGTTTTTTACGATACTTCTGGCTTCTTTAGGCATGGATTCTGTAAGCTTCGTCGCATTGCTATCTTTGACGTACATCGCACTCGATGGCGATGGCCTCGCGCCGAATACGAGACTATCCCTTTCGCGCCGTAAAAATCGCTGAGCTCCGCGGTCCTCTTTCCTCACCTTCACTCGCATTAACATGTCCCTTATCGGCTTTAATCGCGATTGCATGCTACTTAAATCGAAGGAGCACTCCTGGTAGCAATAACAGAAAGTACGGACCTGTCTCTAACTGATCATTTAGGGTTATGCCTTCCGTCATTGCCGCCGCGTCGAACTCAAGCCTGACTTTTCTCGGCTTATTCACCTTTCTGACCCCAAAATGAGGCAAATACCAGACTCGTTCTCCCGTCATGGTACCGTCAATTTTTTGTGCGTACCCGTTCTCAATGAGTTGTTTCATTTCAGCGTAATAGGGTGTTGCGTATCCAGGGTCTCGATCTAGCCTTTGCTCCAATGATTTTAACTTTTTCAACGCGGTTACCGAGCTATCTATATGTAACGCTTCCATTTCTTTCCAAATCAGACAGGTTTCCCACCCAGTATGAACGCGGCGAGTAGTATCTTTCAATATCTTTAATGCGTGATGATTCTTATTTCTTCCCGAATTTTTAACGTCGCTTACGCCAAAGTCGTCAATTATGAAATATTGTTTTATCAACTTATTTAACTCTTCATGTGTGTGTTTTTCCTTGTTAGTCTTTCTATTTTGCGTAACCGTGCATACTGCAGAAGGGACGTGAGAATCTGTATATCGTGCTACAATACCGTGCGCAGACCACCCTAACAATGAACGCGATACGGCCAGCTCCTCGTATCCAATTTGATGCAATTCGCGAGAGACGATCAGGTGCCAATTATCTTGACCTATTAATATCTTCGGTTGCGCATTTTCATACGGAATTAATTCTATATCAGTCGCAACTTTTATTTTATCTACAATTTACTCGGATAACGTCTGCGCCGGAAAACTCACCTCACTTGTAGTCACGGTATTTCGTAATAAACATTCTCCAAATGTTCCCCTGACTTTTATGTTTACTTTCTCGCAAGAACACGCTTCCCTATCATGAATGCCCCTCACTGCTATATTTATTCGAGGACCTCTCGTGCCTATCTTCCGTGCTGCCAATATGTATATGAGCGATATTGTCGATCCTTCGTCGAGTAAAGCGAAAGTATTTAGCGAAGCCCAGTTATTTCTACCGGCAAGATTTTAAAAAGCACGGATTTCGATGATAGTCAATCGCTCCGGTTCACTGCTACTAACCCCTCATCAACCTGTCGTTCGCCTACTGTACTGCCCTTGTGCCTTCCTCAATTTGCGCCCGCTCGATTTTCCGACCTTCCAGTTCTTATGTTCATCATCAATCGGTGCAAAAGTACGTGATGACTACCTTTGCATATCGTACAATTAGTCTTCTTACAATTAATACTTAAATGCCCTGAACACTTAAAACAAAGACGTAATTTAACTGCTAAGAAGCGTCGTCTCCCCTCGGATTCGTTCTGGAATTTCCTGCACTGTTCAACCGTATGATTCGACCAGTCACAAACAACACACCGTCTTGCCCGCCGATCCCCTTCACCTGTTTTGTTTTTGTTTTTGTCTTCGCAATGCTGGACTGTGAAGGTGCTGGCAGTCTTTGAATGCCTCGGTGTCTTTCGCGATGCACTCAACTCAAACGTTGATACTGCTGAGAGTGGTTGCAGATCAAATATTCCGCTTTCTTGTGCTAACTCAGCCTCTTTCATCAAGAATTCCGACAATTTTTCTAGGTCTGTAGCATCCGAGTCCATTTTCGGAGAGAACCTATTATACGCATATTTTAATGTATCGAGCAATTTACTCCCAACGCTTCTGATAATGTCCGGGCTGTATAAATATCACTCGAGTTTTAATGATTTAAGCGCGAGTACCGCATTACGTACCTTACTTGCAAATTGCGTAATTTGTATTCTTCCGGAACTCACACTGGGCAATTCGTTTATGCTTTTTAAAATTTTCTTCGCAACAACTCGCTTATTTCCGAATTGCAATTCAAGCGTGTTCATTACTGCATCCGCATCTTGACCTGTGGCAAGGAAGGTGTTAACACTTTCTTTTGCTTCCCCCTTTAAAGATTGAAACATTCGCGCGATATTTTCCCCATTGCTGTACTGACCGAGGCTAGTCGACATCTCGTAGGCTTGTTTAAAATATTGCCACTCAAATGGATCCCCCGAGAACGTCAGCAAGATTTTCGCGGTCGTTAATCTATTTACCAGAATCAAATATTAACCAGATCGTGAATTTCCTTCACTCATCGAGGTACTTCTAACCGCCAGCAAGGTATCCTCTATTGCTTTCGCTATTCGCGCCGCGTAATCGTCAGGCTGACTCACCCCTTCAGGAGTGCTGTTCGCCCATCCTTGCGCTGGGTCTGGCGATGGAGGTTGATGCGATGATTGTTGATCCTCTCCCTCGTAGTGTTCCTGTGAAGATCCTTGTGATGCAGGCTGCTCGTCTTGCTCATCTTCATTTCTTGGCGATCGGCTCCTTGCCCTGCTGCTGGTGCTTCCTTCGCTCGTCGCATCAATCCGTTCGCTCTGAGGTGGCATCGCAGGAGGTCTGGCTCTGGTCCTGGTCCTGGCGTTGCCTCTCGATGCCTTCTTTTTCACCATTCTGGCCCCTTTTTTCTTCGGTTGCTCTGCCGGCTCCGGCATGGATGCCGGTCGCCCTCGTTTCGTTCTCCGTATATTTTCCATTGAATAAATAAATTGATATATAAATTAAATTATTTGATTTTTTCTTATTTTTATTTCCAACTTAATCCGGAATGTGTCTCGGGTTCCGGTACAAATTTGTAGCTCCACGAGCTCAGGTAGAAAATAAAATAAAAATTCGCCTGACGAGCTTACCTTAGGAGGCGATGCGAGGAGAATGATGAACTTGAGTGAGCGCCGGTCCTTTTATATCTACTCGCGCTCCGCGAGTCCGCTCTCCTCTCTACTATTTCCCCTTTCCTACTATAGGATTTTCCGGCGCCCCAACTCGTGGCCAAAATTTCTACGGTTCGGCCAATGCATTACCGAGACAAAGATGTTCACTCCAGTAAGCATCAACCCTTCGTTCACGACCACCCGCAATGATTATGTTCAACCCATGTGGTTGGCGCATGGGAGATGCTTGCTAAATCGAGATCGACAATGCTCCGGGTTGATGAGTACATATTCCCGGTCAGGACCTTAGAATTGGTTTTGGTGGCCAAGAATACTTTTTTCAGCAGTACGAGCTCGACAATCATGGAGCTACCAGTGCAAAGCGGGTCCGATTGTGAATTACGTGCGGTTATTCGTTTTTAACTGCAAAAGGGTTAAACGGCAATCACAGATTCACAGTGAATTGGTGACTATTTATGGTAAAGACTGTATGAGTGTGCAGATGGTGTGAAGATGGCGCACAGATTTTCTCGAGGGACGCGCAGAAGTGCTCGATGAGCAGCGTGCAGGATGCCCAAAAATCGCCATCACCGACGATGCGATTGCAGCGGTTGAAAAAATTATTCCACCCACCTTACTCTCCAGACCTCGCACCAAGTGACTATTTCCTTTTCCCAAAGTTAAAAGAAAGTTTGGGTGGCCAGCACTTCGCTTCAAATGACGAAATCGAAAAAGTTGTTAAATCGTGGATCCAAAAACAGGGCACGCCATTTTTTCAGGAAGGTTTGTTTAAGCTTGCAAACAGATACAAAAAATGTATTGAAGTCCAAGGCGACTACGTAGAAAAATAGTTTAAGAGTAAAAGAATAAAGACAAATTATTTTTATAGCCTAAAACTAGTGTTTTATTTTTTCCCCAACACAGGGAAACTTACTTTTTGAATACCCCTCGTATAATCATCTTCAAGTAAACGAACATAAACATAATGGAAACAAATAAAACGAAAAAATTTTTTTTTATACAGTCGACCCGTTTCGAAACAAGTATACAGCATCAATTTTTGCAAATATGATTACTAAATTAGTGAATAATGCTTTTCAAAAGGCGATAAAACAATCTCATCGATCAAGTATGGAATGCGTAGAGATAGTAACAGTTTATAGCAAATTTATTAAGATTTTTTTAATAATTTAAAAATTTATTTCCAGTTTTTATTTTTTGTTATAAATCGATCAGTAATATAATCTTCACATTCTCACATAGATTCATGCATTTAAGAGGCTGTGTTAGGATCGGTAAGATAGAAATGTTTTGGACCCTAGCGCACATCTTGAAGTAATCGATATAAGTTTAAAATCTGATATTACATGAAGCTGTTATTAAAAGCACTTGATACTTCTAAATTAAGATAATTTCTGAATCTGAATAAGTTCAATAATCATTAAAATTCTAAGGATTTGATCTGAAACTGAAATTAATGATAAAACCAGATTAATCTAATTCTTTAAGCCATCTGCAGTACATCCATATGCATTATGAATAAGTTCAATCATCCACAGTTCCTATATTTAATTTTAATTTTAAAAACCAAAATTAATGATAAACTCTGGTGTAATTCCTAAAAATATCTGTAATACTTTCATATGCAATATGAATAAGCTGAATCGTCCGCAATTCCTATATTTAATTTTGTTTAAGATGCCGATGTGGTCGTATAGTTCTAAGATACTGATGTGATCATATTTTAACATAAGAATGTGATCTAAAACCAAAATTAATTATCAGGTCAGATAAATGTAATTCTTATAAGTTTATGTACGCCTAATAAAATCAGACGAGAATAACGTTATCCTTCGCACACTAGTTGCGTAATATACTATTGTGCAACTTTGTGTGTAAAATGTCATTTTGAATATCGTTCGATATGCGTGCGGGGGCTGATTCAAGATGAGTCTGGTTGTCACTTTCACTTCTTTTGGGCGCCTAACTCACAACCTCTCGAGAGTCAACAATCTCGCACTTGCATCGAAATGTACGAAAATAAAAATCTCATACTGAAAAAAAATTAATTTTAATGAGTGCTGAATTTTATTATTGAGGATTTAAGAGCAGCTTAGGATTTAAAAAAGAGCTTCGATGAAGTCCAAATAATACCTTTAATTATCGACCAATTATATAACCGTATAAAATACTCATATCAACTTTTTTCTTTATGCACCAAATAAATAAATTTGAGTTAAATAGTGATATAATTGACATGACTTATGTTATTCCAGTAGAATAATAGGTTTGAGAAGTGAGATATTACATGTACATGCTGCGAAAATAAAGTTATACCTTCTCCACCTTATACACGATGTAAGTCTTTCACATAATTAGCTATATACCATTCGATAGATCACGAAATTCTAAGAAATACGTATCTTTCTCGTTTTTCGATCCATCAAGTAGTTTCCGAGTTATTAATTGTTGAAAGTTAGTAAGATGAGCCAATTAGCGGGTAGCAGAAGCGGCGGCGATAGGTGGAAAGTGCGCTTGCACCGAGCGCGTAGTGGCAAGGACAATTGAACAGCTAGCTTATACCGCACAGATTGCTTGCACAGAAAATTGTAAAACAAAATTGATTCTTACTCTGTTTCAAGAAGGATGTGCAGCTCACATTGCACCAAGAAATGTCACATGCAGTTAAAAATTTCTATGTCTTTTTGAATGTTTTTGAAAATATTTTAGTTTCGAAACCGGATTAATAGTAAATTTCGATACTAGTAAGATAAAGTGATCTAACTCACGCGTGTGGAATCCGTTCACACAAGGGTGAAATTTATTTAGCCACTTAGTTTTAAATTTAGTTACTGCAAATACTTGGACTGCAATTCCTTTTGGAAATAAATCACTTCCAAATTTATTCGAAAAGATTTAACTATCCTTATAATTAAAATGTGAATAATCGTATTTGATTGTTGTTATACTAAGGTTTCGGAGATCTGTCAATGCCTTTTTTAAAATAAAATGTTTTCAAATACATTCAATAAGGTATGGAGATTCTCATTCTTACAGGCATTAATAATCTAGTTGATTATTGTGACTTATTATGTTACTTTCAAGGAATAAAAATTCTTATCGTAGCTTGATAAGTGTTAATTACTTTTCTTCTAAGAATAAGATTCTGTTTCATACCTTGTTTAAACATGATCTTATACGATTTAATGTTTAAACAATATCTTTTTAGAAATATAATACTGCAGTGTAAAATTTTTGATGAAGTCGGTAGCTTCGCACCTACTATGTTTTATCGTACATGATCATTCAAGCACTATTATTTACCTAAGGTTTTGGGCACGTCACGCATAATTTTGTATCTTAAATTGGGTTCGATAATTAAGTTGGAGTAATTCCAGCAGTAAACGAATAGCTTATTAGTATTTTAATAGTTAAACTAGTCTTTAACGTTTTTTTTTCGTAAGTATACCTACTCTACTGATTATTGTAAATTTAATATTAAATGTATCTTTCTACACTTTTAATTATAAAAATTTAGGCTTTTACTTACTTAGATCTTTAATACTATTCACTGTAAAATTTAATAGTTTTTATCAATAAGTATTAAAATGATTATTATTGACTATTAAAATGATTGAATAAGGTTTTCAGTCAACGTATGAATTAAATAACCTATCCAGTATTTCTTAAAAAGAATCAATACTTAAAAATTACTGTGCAGGCAATCTGTGCGGTGTAAACTAGCTGTTCAATTGTCCCTGAATCTCCGTGTTCGGTGCAAGCGTACGCGCGACCGCGAGCGGCGAGTGTCTCTTCCCCACCTTTTCGCGATTCTCGTTTCCACCTTTCGCCGCCGCTTCTGCCGCCCGCTATAGCCGCCCGCTCATTGGCTCATCTAACTTTCAACAATTATAACTCGGAAACTACTTGACGGATCCAAAACGAGAAAGACACGTATTTCTTATAATTTCGTGATTTATCGAATGGTATATAGCTAGATATGCGAAACACTAACCGTAATAAACATAAGACACGAATTTGAATAACATTCCGTATGACGATACGTAGTCATACAGCGTTCAAAAAGCTCCACCAACAGGGCTTATTTGCATAAAAATACTAACCTACCGACTATTTTATTCAATGAATTTCTGGATTAGAATTTTAGGTAAATAAAAATTCGATTCATTTCCACCTGCCCTAGTTACCTCGACTAGTTTTACCCGCCATACACTGTTCGAAAACGCTCTCTAGCCCACAGATAATAGAGAACACCCATGTATTTATTTGTAATAGAAGCGAAGCAGACTAGACACAAATATCTAGAGTTTCCCGTTCAACCACACTTAGTCATACAACATTCGAACAACTCCTCCAACAGGGATTGTTCACTTAGAAACACTAACCTACCGACTATTTTATACAAAGAATTTCTGGAATGGAATTTTCGCTATAGATAAAATTGAAACATTTCTTTATATTAAACATTAAGAAATATTACTTATGTCGACTGTACTCTACTATAAACTGACAAAGATTTTTCTATTGGTCTTACAGTCTAATCAATATTAATGGGCAATCAGATTACCCTTATTTATAATCACCCCTGCAGAATCTGAAATAAACTTATATTTAACCCTGAAAAAACATGTATTAGTAAAGGACAATCTGATCACCCCCCACCACCCAAACGCCCTAAATTTCGAGCCCGCTCCGGCTCCTCCTCAGGGACTGAAATGAAAAGCTGTTTAAGATTGTTTAAGATTGTGGGTAAAACAAATTCTTATATTAAAGATAGTTGGAGTTTCTATGATATAATGAAAGATATTCTTATTCCGAATGATCATAGAATGGCGCCTTCATTGGATGTAGGTCTTTGTTCACAAATATACCTTTAGAGTTGTTGAATGAAATTATACAGGATAAATGGTCTAATATTAAAGTACATACTAGTTTGACAGAAGATGAATTTATTAAAGTACTTAATTTGGTTTTTAAAAGCACAGTTTTTTCTTTTGATAATAGTTTATATGAACAAAGATATGGTTGTCCAATGGGATCACCTTTATCACCTGTTATAGCGAATTTAGTAATGGAAAAATTGGAAAGTATTGCTTTGTCTAAGTTGATTTTTCAGCCAATGATTTTCAAAAGATATGTGCATGATATTTTTGCAGTTGTATCTAAATGTTTTGTGGACGAAATGGTGGATGCGTTTAATTCTATCCATGATAGAATTAAAGTTACAAAAGAGGTCGAGTCAGATAATCAATTGAGTTTTTTAGATATTAGAATCATTGGAGTCAATAATAATAGAGTGAAATTAAATTGGTATAGAAAACCTACATGGTCAGGTAGATTTTTAAATTTAAATTCTCACCACCAATTTGGAAACAAGATAGGTGCGATCAAGGGTGTCATTGACAGAGCGGTTAAATTATTACATAAAGATTTTAGAAAAGAGAATTTAAATTTAGTTAAAGAAACTTTTATTAATAATAGTTATCCGGGAGAATTTATTGATAAAATGATTGAGGAGAGCGAGTGGGAAATTTATAATGGTAAATTAAGGAAAAGGGTAGATAAACAAACAATGAAAGGGAATGGAAAGAATGTATATTTCAGTTTACCTTATGTTAGAGGCTTGTCAGAAAGGATTAGAACGTTGTTTAGAAAACGTAATATTCAAGTTTTCTTTAGAAATGATAATAATTTGGGTAGGCTATTTAGTAATTGTAAAGACAAGGATGATAAATGTTTAAAATCAGGAGTAGTTTATAAAATTAATTGTAGGGATTGTAATGGATGTTATATTGATCAAACGGGTAGATATTTGAAAAAAAGAATGTATGAACATCAATATAGTTTACGG
>UELV01142050.1:0-14877 GCA_900490015.1 Megastigmus stigmatizans | reverse complement strand
CTCTCTCTCTCTCTCTCTCTCTCTCTCTCTCTCTCTCTCTCGCTAGCGCTCACGCTATCGGCCATTGACTTTGTCCTTACATTTGCTTCCGATGAATTCTTGCTAATGTTTACGCTTACGCTTCTGCTGCGACATTCCGAACAGACAGTCATGTATTTTCGTGTCTGCTTCGATTTAACAGAAGTCAGACACGAAGCATGACCTCGTTTATTACACTTTGCGCATGGCATAAGTGATAAGTCCGTGCGTGATTTTCTATTGTAGAAGGCACAACACCTTTTCTAATCCATTTTAATGATGTTAATGCAAATGCTGCCCTCTTACGGCGAAATTTAATTATTTCAACGGCGACGGTATATTAAGAGCAGCAGAGCGAGCAAGGTAAATACACTTATCTACACATCTAATACTATCACGCACCTGCTGACTCTTGGGCATGTGCAGAAACCTCAACAGAAATGTCGCCGTCACGGAAGCAGTTGGAAAAGCAGTTGGAAAATGCAGCAAAGCGATGCAAGCGCAGCACCCCCAGCGAAGATAACAGCGGAGATGATGGCTTGCATATAGGCGCACGCAAGTAACCTGCAACAAGACGCCCGAGGGCATACAGGCAGCAGTACAAAGGCTCAGCAGGAAGAGCGAGAAGGAAGCGTGTATGCTTGAGACTTACCAGAGAGAGAGAGAGAGAGAGAGAGAGAGAGAGAGAGAGAGAGATGTGCCCTTCAGAAGCTAACCAAGGACATGAACGCCATGAGTGAATTAATGAGCGGTACCAAGAACATCCACAACAAACTGAAGGAACACCTTGCATTTGCTATGTCTGAGCTGAAGAAGCTAAACAGAGCCAAGGAAGAGGGTAGCGCGGAGAAATTGTCGTTCCGAGAAACGCTGGATAGGATACTTAAGCAGGCCGTAGGAGAAGCAAGCCGTAAGAGAGAGAAGAGACCAGCTCCTAGTCCTCGGTCAGAAAGCAGGGCCAGGAAAATGAGTATCAGCAGCAGCCAAGAGCCATAAGCTGAGCAGTTCCGAGCAGCGACGCGAGACAACAGCAGACGGAGATGGAGCACTCGAAGCCACAAAAGGAAGGGCAATGGGAGATTGAGAAGCGATCCAAAAAGAAATAGGTTCGGCGTAAGAAGTCGACGAGAAAACCGAGAAGGACGAACCTACCCAGACCCAAGGCAACAGCAGTCCTTGTTAAGAGAGACTCGGACAACAAGATGACCAACACTGAACTACTATAGGTGGTGAAGCAAAAGGCAAGCCCGACAGAGGTTGGGTCGTAAGTTGGCCCCACGCGAGAAACCAAAAACGTTGACTTGCTTATCGAGCTACAGAAAGGGACAAACTTGGAGGAAGTAAGCGTAGTTATTCGCACAGTAGTAAGCGACAAACAACTGTAGGTAAGGCTAATGCTACCAACGGTCACGATGGAAATCCGAGCACTGGAGCAGGATGCATCGAAAACAGAGGTGCAAAAGACAGTGGCAATGGCTCTGGGAGAAGAAATCAATCCAGCACAAGCAGAGGTAAAATAACTCAGGAAAGGCCCTAGAGGCACACAGGTAGCATTGGTCGTAGCACCGAGAGCCACAGCCTTCGAGAAGATACTCAAACCCGGCAAAGTCCGAGTTATATGGGTTAATGCCAAAGCACGCGAGAAGAAACAGGTCCCAAGATGCTTCAGGTGCCTGGAGTACGGACACATCGCCGCTAGGTGCCCTAAAGAGGTTAGAGGAAGACTGTCTCCGCTGAAGAAAGCCGGGCCACTTAGTGGCAGTTTGCCAGGGACAAGAAAAATGTGACAAGAAAGAAAAAGACCATGGGCAGCAGGGCCCTAGGACTCAAGAGGCAACTTCCTCGAAGAGACAATGGCAGCATACAATCTGACGGTTGCTAATCAGCGAGGAAAGTATACCTATGAGAAAGGTATTTCCAGATCTGTATTAGACCTTACGTTAGCATCCCCGGAAGCAATGAGAGGCATAACAGAATGGAAAGCGTTGGAAGAGAAAACCCTTAGCGACCATCGTTACGTGTTCCTGATGATCGCGGGGAATAGAAACCGCAGGAGGGAAAACAAAATAAGAGGAGGATGGTCTCTCCCAAAGATGAAAAGCGAAGTATTGCTACAGAAGATTAGTGCAGCTACAGATTCGGACGACCAGCAACCGGCGGAACAAGCAATCGGAACCGCTATGCAGGCTATAGTGGAGGCGTGTGACGCATTAATGCCACGCCGACCTGCAAGTTATCGCAGGAAGCCAGCTTACTGGTGGAACAAAGAACCTTCACCAGGAAAGTAATCAAACCCAAAGAAGAGAAGGAGAGAGAAATGAGAAGAAGAGACTGAATATTCTACAAGACTGATAGGCTAAGAAGTACAGCGTCCGAAGAGGGATCCTCCGGGTTCAGAACAGGCCCCGCCGAAGTAATACTGAAAAGAAGTGCCGGCTGGTGCTAGAAGTCGCAAGGGGGATTTCGGGTTACGGCTTTACATCCGTAAAACGAAAGGGTTTTAGTTGGTATGCCACTTTGGAGACTCCGACACACGGCGCGGCAGTGGGGTTGAGACCGTTTCGCCGATCTCAACAAGAATTCGTACTAAGGTCCCTAAACGATTTTCACCCTACATCCCCTTAAAAAAACATAGATACATAGATAGATAGATAGATCGATACATAGATAGATAGATAGATAAATACATCCGCCTACGGAAGTTAGGACAAGGAAAGTGAGCATCACGGCAAGACGCAGAGTTGTAGAAGAAAATGCAAATGAGCGCACGAAGGAAAGAGTTGCTCACAACAATAAAAACGAGGATGGAAGCAACAATTCGAGGAGATCATTCTAATTAAGGACGGAAGAGGGAAGATTACCATCAATCCTACAAGGAGATCACGAGTGGGTGGTCGCTAGGGAAAATAGGAGAAATAGGAGGCAAGGAAAAGACCCCGAGTCGCAAAGAGGGCACATCCAAGAAGGCACTTCCCAAAAGGAAACTCCCTTGTCCAAAGCCAGAGGCGGTTTTGATTAAGTCGAGCAAGAACCACAAGATGACGTACGCGCAATTGCTAAAGGAAGTAAAACAAAGGCCAGCCAACAGGAAGTAGGAGATAAGGTGGGGAGGATGCGCAGAACAAGGGATGGAAACTTGCTGCTAGAACTTCAGAAGAACGTGAGCCTAGAAGAGGTAAGTGGGGCTATCTGCACAGCAGTAGGAAGTAAAATTCTGGTGAGGTCACTAGTCCCGACGGTCACGATAGAAGTAAGAGAACTCGAGGAGACGATTACCGAGGAGGAAGTCAAAGAAGCTTTCGTTGCAGCCCTCGGAGAGGACATACCGGGACAGGTAGAAGTGAAGGCTCTCAGACCAGGCCCTAGAGGTATCAAGATCGCGACCGTCATAGCACCAAGATCCGTGGCAACGGGAAAGGTGATAAAGCCTGGCAAAATCCGAATCGGATGGGTGAATGCAAGAGCTCGGGAGAAGAAGATGGTTGTAAGGTGCTTCAAGTGTTTGGAGTATGAGCACATCGTCTCGGATTGTAAGAAGACCTTCCAAGCAAAGCTGTGCTACAGATGCGGGAAGCCGGGGCATTTCGCTGCTACATGCCAGAACCCATACAAGTGTCTAGCTTGCGAGTCGACAGGGAAACCCAGCGACCACAGGACAGGGGACGCTTCGTGCGCCGCGTTAAGGATAGCTAGGGGGAAGTTCGTGCGTAAGAGCGTTAATCGCTAATCTCCCAAGCCTAAATATATTACAGATAAACCTCAATCGGTCTCGGGGGAACAAGATATTGCCATTCAGACTGCGGGGGAAAGAGGAACATGTATAACCATCGTCTCCGAGCAAACCCGGGATCTTGATAACGCACAGTGGTATAAAGATAAGAGAGGCGACGCGGCTATCCACGATTGCGACGACCTTGGTAGCATGAGAGAATTAGCATCCGGGAATAGCTACGTAGGAGTGGCCATTGGACAGCTGGTGGTGTTTAGTTGCTATTTTTCACCGAACGCCCCGGACGTGCAAGTAGGACAGGATCTAGCTGCACTGGAACAGCAGATCGGTAAGTGGAAGGGTACACTAGTAGTGGCGGGCGATTTTAATGCCAAGGCAAGGGCGTGGACTAGAGGACCGCGAGATTCAAGAGGCGATACTGTCAAAGAAATGATGGCAACCTACAATCTTGTAGCAGCTAATCAGCCAGGAGTACATACTTACCAAAAGGGAGCAGCGAAATCAGTACTGGACCTGACCTTTGTATCATCGGAAGTAGGAAAGAAAATTTCCTCATGGGAGGTACTAGGCAACTAGTCGCTCAGTGATCACCGATATGTTTTGGTAAAAACAGTAGAGCATTAGAGGCAACAGAGGAAATATCGAGCAGCAGGAGGCTGGTCGCTCAAAAAGATAAACAGGGAAAAATTTCAAGAAACGATCGAGGCAATAAACCCAGAAGAATTTGGCAGCGCTACCGCGGAACAGGCAGCCAAAGTTCTCGTGAGAGCCATAACGGAAGCGTGCAATATTTCAATGCCACGCGGGCCGTCCTCGTACCACAGAAAAGCGGTCTACTGGTGGAATGAGGAGCTGGCGAGATTCAGGAAGGAGTGCAATAAACGCCGGAGGATAGTTCAGTGGAGCAGGAAGGCGAATCGGCAAAACGCGTCCGAGGAACAAGAGGCGTACAAAGCAACCAGAACGATATTCAGAATAGCGATCCGGATGAGCACGAGCGAGTGCTGGAAGAACTTTATCGAGTCGATAAACCGGGATCCTTGGGGATTACCGTACAAGATGGTGATGGGCAAACTGCGGAAGTCTCAGGGTACCAGCATCCCGGAAGACGAGCTAAGCCTGCGGGGAATCGTTGAAGTACTATTCCCAGCGGAGGAACCACGGACGAGCTTCCCGAACGAAGAGAGCAATCAAGCAATTGAGTCTTTCACTATAGAAGAGCTGAAGGCCGCAGCTAATAAACTCGCCTCCGGGAAAAGCCCAGGATTGGATGGAATTCCCAATGAAGTGATGTGCTTGATGGCGCAGATGAACCCTCAGTCACTGCTGAGAGTCTTCAACACATGCTTGGCTGAGGGATATTTCCCAGACGAATGGAAGCTGCAGAAGCTGGTCCTAATTCCCAAAGGGAGAGGCGGTACGATGAACGATTCCTCATCGTTTAGACCTCTGGGAATGATTGACTCGCCCGGCAAGCTCCTGAAGAGGATAAAGGAGTGGATTCAACGCGAACATGGGGCGATGGAATACCGCCTCATACAGGCACGCAGCGGTCATGGGTGCTTCGGCACCTATTTGCTCGAGAGGACGAAAAGGCCCAACAGGAACTTCCGCTTTTGCGAGGAAGAGAAAGACGATGCCGAACGCGGGGGACCTTGTCGAACGCTTTGATAAAGTCAAACAAGACAAGCGCAGTTATCATGCGCTTGTCTATTGCCCTCCTATTATCATTAAGGACCCCCAGGAGCGCCGACTGAATGCTGTGGCCACAGCGAAAACCTGCTTGTCTGGAGTCGAGGAGACCGGACGACTCCAGATGTTGAAAGAGCTGATGATGCGCGACACGTTCGAGGGCCTTTGAGATCTCACATAACAGTGCTATGGGGTGCGAGTCAGATATAGATTACATACATGCGTTTTTCGCGTAAGGTGAGAGGAAGGCCCGCTTCCAAGACATGGGAAAAGAGGCCAAACTCAACGAGAAGTTGAAGATGGAGGAAATTGGTGCAACTATAGAGGGGGCCACGAGCTTCAGCGTTTCCGCAGAAATACCATCTAGGCTCGTGGTGCCGGAAGCAGACCTGTTTATAGCTTAAAGCTCCTCTCGATGCGATACTGTGGCGAAAGAGAGGCTTGCGACATCAGCAGCAGGGGTGTTCGCTGTCGGAGAAGAGAGAATTTGAGAAAAGGACTCGGGTGAGAAAGGAGACACGCTCGCATTAGCGCTCGCATAGTGTCTAATAATGTCAGAGCTTGTGAACGAGGAAAATGGGGAAAAACGCGGGACGCTGGCGATGCCCATTCGTCTGAGCTCACGCCATTTCGATGACGCGTGGGACGCACTCTGAAGCTTTTTGGTAATGCATTCGTTTTTGGCTGTGTTTAGACTATTAGTGATGTCCCTGCGCGAAACCTCTGTCCGAGCGTTTCGCTGTACGGTATAACCTGTCTCGCTCTCTCATGAGGTTTCATATGTCAGCGGAGACCCATAGTTTTCTTGATGCAGTTAGAAGGTTAGCAGTTAGAAGGTCTGGACGGATGCATCTTAGTGAGCGTGTGAGAATTATTTTTTGTGCTTGCGGTGGTTTAAAAAACTTGAAACGTAAGTTGATGATATCGTAGTCAGCGATGAATGGGGACAGAGACTAGTGGTATGAAATGATTGAAGATGCGTCATTTGTAATAAATAAGTCGAGCCAAGTGCGTGAGTGATGATCTTGGCAAGTAGGTCTCTTAGCTCGAGGCCGCATGTTGCATGGACATATCGACGTTGAATTCCCCAGTTAAGATGATATTAGTATAGTTTGGCAGGAAAGAGTAAAGTGTATCAAAAAGTAATTCAGGATTCACTGCGTGCGGGCGTCTATAAACCACGGCAAACATGAGCGTGCTATTTCTAGATATAATTTCGAGAATAAGAAACTCGGGCGCATTCAAAAAGTATCGCTCTGAAGATGCTAATGTCTTTATTTTTAGATAGTCGTGCACGTAGACGGCAACACCTCGCCCTGCTTGCCAACTCTATCATGACGAAGGAGGTTATAACCGGGTAGCTGAACGATGGAATCAGCGCCACACGATGTACCCAGAAAATGCGCCTCAATTAATGCAAAATGCGTTTTTAGCCTATTAACATTTACTTGGAAAACATTTAGGTAAGAGGTGTTGGGTGGTGACTGGCTGCCGCGGGAAAAAGGGCTTAGCGCAGAGGACGACAGACTCGGAGTGCCTTATGATAAGCGCGGAGCTGGCGAAAGAGCAGCCAAGTCCACCTCGCTATGGACTGGTATGATAGGACCATTCATCGTTGCTCTCACATGGACCGTCAAGTCGCGTACAGCCGGTCTGGCATAATTGAGCCGTTTCTGCGCCTCATTGTCAAAGTCTAGTTGGTGTTTAGTTTGATAGGCGTGTTGAGCTAACGCTGATCTTTCTGAGATGTTTTTCACATCCCGTTTATGCTTGTCTCTACGTTTTCTTAATTTTCGTTTACTATTGCCTATATAAATACATTCGCAGTCGCTACAGTTAATCTTATATACTATATTACTAATGTCTAATGGATCTAAAATGTCTTTGCCTAGTTTAATAATACTATTTAGTTTGTTAACAGTCTTATTAATATTACTTATACCATATTTTCTCAAAATTAAATTAATAGACGGAGTCAGATTTTTTATGTAAGGCGAGACTATGCTACGTTTAAAACGTCTATGGGTGGTTTTATTGGATATGTCAATATTTTTATTGGAATTAAAAATTATCCTCTTTTTAATATACTTATTGATAAAATTAGTTGGATAGTTATTGGCTAAGAGGACTAACTTTTGTCTAAGCTATAACTTAGACAAAAGTTTATCTATGTTTTTTAATAGCTTCATAATACGATCTAAATCTTCTTTACAAAATAGCTAAGAACCAACTCACTCTCCCTTACGGTAGGTGCTCCACCGTGAAGGAGACGAGCCGACAAAAACACTACACTACTGCTAACCGCGTATCGCCCTATGAAGTCTACGGGTAGTTAGGTGCTCCGGTAACCCGTCGACTCTAGGAACACTGCATTACCTACGAAAGGCGCTCCTTCGTCGATAATGCAGTAGTTTAGTTCCCGATAATAATTGTATATTTTAGGAGTCAGCAGTATATGTAACCAACATATACACCGACATTATACATTAACCGTTTAGCCCAACCCCTTATTTATTTGAATTCTCTGTATTTTTACAGGCTGGTAATCCGGAAACCGTCGACACCCAGAAGTAAAACGGCCCGCATACTCAATATTATTACTATTATTATTACTATTATTATTATATATTCAAAATTGTACGTTTAGTTTGTTCATATATTCACAAATAGATTTAGTTACTTTCATCCAGTCTTATTTAATTGGACCTAAACCCTATATTCCACCTTCCTGAAAATCTCTCGGTTACAATAGTTACAATAGAAATGTATTGTGATTGAATTTCTATTATGCAATAGTTCATAAGTCTTAAGGTTTGTTTTAGTGTCTATATAACATCTGTACTACGTGAAGTGTGGTTTCTGTATTTTTATATTATATTTCGTAATTGTTCAGTCAGCCTGAAGAGGAGGGTATACTTTTTTAAGCCCTCGAAACGTCGCAAAAAGTAAAATAAACAAGTTTTTGCAGTATATATTCCATGAAGATCAATAAATTCATTTTACCTATTATGAATATTAAAGGAATAATAAATTCATCATCTTATTATGGTTATATTTTGATATTACTGCCAACATTAGACGAAAAATATCGAAAATGCGCTACTGTGACCATATCACTACAAATTTTGAATTCTCACTGGATTTGTTGAAGAGCAATGAAAACTATTTTAAAGTTGGTTTCAACCTGGAACTTCAGAAGTAATTTAAAAATTTTGAAGGTCTTGATTTTTAAATTTCGTTTTAAAACACTTACAAAAATTTTTCATTACTTTTTAAAATACCTTTAATCTCCTATATTTTCTGATACTGAAAACAACGGATTTCACTCGAGATAATTCCAGAAGGGGGAACTTTTTATAAACTTATCTGACTGGAGCCTTTGATGTAATAAGCTTTAATGACTTTCGTAGAATATTTCTAGTCCAAACAAAGTACATATCCAATTTGTTAAAAAGTGTTTAACCAAATTTCAATATCAGAACAAAGCTTCTTTGTATCTTTTTTTTTTTTTAACTTCGCTCTATTTATGCTCCCATGCGGTGCTAATCAGCGACGGAGGTCTACGGTGTGTTTGTAAACAAAGCACATGTAATATTTTTACAGAGGTGCTTGTGTCAATCGGCCGAGACTTGGGCTCGAACCCGGGACCGCCGGACTACGAGCCCATCGCTCTACCGACCGAGCCACCGTAGGCTATTCTTTGTATCTAAAATTAGCATAAACAAACTTCTCATTATTACGATATATATTTTACATTTTCTCCAGTTACTATTAACATTTTTAATTTTACAATAACACTTTTCGTTTAGGTTTTTACAGATACAGATGGCATATATACTTACTCATATGAAGCAGAGAAAAATATACAGTGTTTGGCCTGTAGTCAACAGCTAAGAGAGATCAGAGTTGAAAACTTTGACCTCAAATTAAAGGATTTAATTCAGATATTATGTTCTCAAAGTGACTTACAAATGAAAAGTCCGGGTATTACAGCTAATGTAGCAGGCAAAATAAAAACCTTATACATTCAAAGTGTGCCAAGTATAGAAGAGAAAACTCGCCAAAACTTATCAAAAACATTGTTTGAGTTGGGATTACATGAAGATTCTGAAATTATTGTAGCAGATGCTACTAGCCCTAGTACTATCATATTAAAAATGAAGTTATTGTAAAATACGTATATAAAATATGTATTTTTATGAATAAAATAGTTTGATTTTTTTTATTATTATATATTTCATATTTGCTTTTGCTTGTTCAAAGAACATGCTTTGTACCGTTGAAAATTTTTCAATTCCATTTTTCATGGCTTTTAACATAATTTTGGTCCCTGAGTCCGATTTTGTGTCCTGCAATAATGGCTGTATGTGTATGTATGAGATCTAAGTACATATTTTTTGAAGCCATTGATATTTTTAGTTAACAAAATTGACTAAATCGATCCAAAGCGAACCATTATTGTAATTTATTGATAAACTTTTTAAAAAGCCAGGTTTCCAAGATCTTCCACCTCTTACCTCCCTTGTCAGGTTTACGTATAAGTCACTTGCTACTTATTGTACTTTTACATTTTTGTATAGTAACTAATCAAGGTATTGTTACTTTTTTGCACCTAACTCTTAATTTTTATTGGACCTCGAGAAGGGCACAGAAAACTATGCCACAGAAGATCTTTTTATCTCTATACCTAGGAGACAACTGAATAACTTTGATATTTTTTATGAACTTTAATATACATTTTGAGTCCAACTTGTTTTAGCACTGATCAGATTTTGAAGTCGACTATACCTTATTAAGGTGATTTTTTTATTACATATACAAGAATTGTGACGGGTAGATAACCATCAAGAGGATATACACTCCCAAGGGTTAGGACAGGGGTGTAGGGTTAGATTGCACAAGGGCAGTGAGTCCCAGAGCACTCTCCCGAGCACTGCGGCACTTTGCGGGGCACCTTATTCTATTTAAGGCACTTCTGCCTTTTTCCTTCTCGGTCGAGCACACACGAGAAGCAATACTATCGAAACAGACGAGCCAGCTCCGCCACCCGGCATGACATTTTACAGCCAGGTGCAATGTCGGTCAGGAGCACGAGGTAGGATGACGGAGCCAACGACACCCACATCGTCACCTTTTGCCCCTTTCAGGTCGAGATGGAGAGCGGTAGGTCACTCGCACGCGCACAAGATCACATGTACACCCAGCACACGCGTAAATCCGGCCTAAAACGTCTTTCTCTATGTGCGCGGTAGCCACAAAATCGTGCTGGGGAGGAAGCACGCGGATTCAATTCTTTTTGTGACGAAGTACGGGGCTTGTGGGGAGTGGTTTAAGATTTATTTAGTTAATTCAGTGCTCGGGAAAAACTATACAAGTACAACGTTACAGAATACTTATATACACATAGTCGCACATATTCACGGCGATCATTGCACGTTTTTCCACCATTACCCTGCGATCAAACTAATTATAATCTAAGAGCTGGCTACGAAAAAAAATGATAAGGTGTAGTAAAAATTTTTATGTATAAACCCTCCTTACTAGCTGACAAGTACATAGTTTGATTTTTAATCAAAATAAAATGATCGAGTGCAGCTCTGAAATTTCATAAAATTATTGCCAGAAGTCTATGTCGGGGCTTAAATGCTGCCAGAAGTCTGTAAAGTTACAAAAAAAAATTATTTAAAATTTAATGACAAGGTGCAGTTCCGGCAATTTTATTATTATATTGTTTATTACTTAAAAGAGCTGAATACCAATTACTAGAAGGCCAAATGGTGGCTAAGTATATCAATAATGAGAATATCATCAGAACTTGGTAAAACGAAAAGCATTTATTTAAAATTTAAATAATAAGGTGCAGTTTTGGCGAATAATTATGCATCCGCTATGGCCCGTCACAACAAAACCCTACTTCCTCCACCACTGGCGGAGGTGTCGAGGTGGCGGTCCCCACCACTTACTCCCCCACCACTGCCGGAAGTATCGAGATGTCTGTCTCTCTCTCTCTCTCTCTCTCTCTCTCTCTCTCTCTCTCTTTCTCTGTCTCTTCCAATCAGCCGAAGGTCAATGGGCGACAGCAATAAGAACGGCAGATATGGTACGCAGACAGAAATCGGTCTACCTGGTCCAATTAAATCGAGCCCAGCTGTTATGCTCGATGTTGTGAAAACCAGCACAAGTCCGAAAGTTTGTTCGAATGTTCCCAGTGCTCAGCCCAGAATTTCAGTCACTCATACACTACGTAGTCATCCCCGCAATCCGGCTCGACGGACCATGTTCTGGAGCACTCGATCTCCTTCACACGTTTGTTGGAGTAATCGTACTGTTCTTTCTACGATTTACCCGCGTATTTTGACAGAGAAGAATTTATGTAGAGAGCAAGGCAAGTTAAACATTGAACTCACTGTCACTTTAAACTTATTTATTGATAAAGCTAATAACTAAATATTCCTAATAAATGTGTTCAAGATTTATTCTTTAGAGTTTTTTTGAGGGTTTTTTTTCGTGAGTGCAGACTGGTCGTGTGGATCCGTGATACGACAGGCTCGTCGTTGTTCGCGTGTAGAGGCCGGAACAGACAGTATCGACCCCTACTGAAATTCCCACATGGTTTCCTACGATGCCTTTGAACCTGCATGGGGTCCCACATGGGATCCCATTTGAGATTTTGACCTGGGATCGCATACGGGATCGCATAATTCTTCTGTGAGAAATACAATATTTTGGTTCGTTTCTACCGTTAACCGATTCCGAGATAAATACGAGAAACGAATTCAAACCTCAAAAAATGATATTCATAAAAGGTTTACTTATAAATGTCGAAAACTCGTTTTCTCCTAGGAATGCCAAAAAATTTGGCCTATTTTGGTAAAGCAGTTCTCAAGATATAAGGAATTTAACCTCAAAATATTGAGTTTGCGAAAGTATGTTTATCGATAGATATCAAAAAGTAAATTCTCCTTTAGTAAGTCCAAAATTTTTTCCGATTTACTCTAGCTTCAACTCGCGATCCCTATCGATAGTTATCGATGGCTAATGAAAAGTCAATTCTCCTTTAGGAAACCTAAAAATTTTGTCCGTTTTGCAGAAACTCCAACCGATTCTAAAATAAATATGAAGGAGGGATAGACTGAATTGATTTCTGCTTGGTCCATTATTTATCGACAATATAGTTTTTTGAAAAGAATTCTATAACATGAATATTTAAATCTATCATTTGTACGGACGCTATTATTATATATCTTTATACAAGGAAACTATAAATAGAAATAGCTTCCACCAATATATTCTATATATAGTAATCAGGGCGTGAATTCATCGTTAATACTATTTTTGCTTATATTACTTGCAGAATTATTTTTCATGTTCAACTGTTTATACTCAGTTCATGTATATCACAATCAGTATAGATCAGAATTATTTAGGTGTGTCATAAGTCATTGTGGTTGATGGGGTAAGGTAACGGACTGATAATCCGAAGGTGCTTGGTTCAAGTCCCGGCAGGGTCAAGTTATTTTTAGTTTTTTTTTTTTATTGATTATTTCTTTATTCTAATTAATTCTAGTCATCTTTAATATCAAAAACAGGCGATTTATTTATAAATAAACAATATTCAAGTAATTTTACGTACGATCCTACATGGGGTTCCCATATGTGATCTCATATGAGATCCCAGGTGAGAAACTGTGGGAATTTTCAGTAGGGACGCTTACAATTTCGCTTGCCAGCTGCGTAACGAGGTACTACAGCAGCCAGAAAAACTATCCCTATCGAATCCTCGTCTGCGCACAATTTAAAAAGAGACGCGTGAACAATCATTCATAATTTTTAGCAATGAAATAATTAAAATTAAGAACTCGAAAACGAGTTAAAACAAAAACTCGTTTAAATTATAAGGAGTTATAAAAGAAATAAAATTTTTCAACTTCTTTAAACAAATTATTAACAATTGAGTTATTTAAAAAAATAATTACACAAATCGATTGTGCAGAAAAAATTATGAAGAATTGTCTTATTTTATTCCAAAAATATATGTTTGTTTAATATAAAACGCTGTTAATGTTTTTGATGATAAATATTTAAAAGCGATTACAGTATATTTCGTATCTAGGGTGCAAAATGTTGCGAGATGCGAAAAATATTTTTAGTTTTAGTGAACGCAAAGAAACTGTTTTTGAGGCCACGTTTTGCGGGCGCAAAATGCATTTAGCGTACACGGAGGCGCAAAAGAAGTGCTACGGACTTTCTGACGCGCGTTTTCATGAAAATAATAGCCATATTATAAAAAAATTCCTATTAGCAAACAATTATCCTTTACACATTATTAATAAGTACATGAAAAAAAAAATAGTGTTTATTAATAATAAAAGTTCTTATGCTATAAGTAACATGAAAAACCAAAGGCTTTACGAGCACCTTTTTTTATGGTGGTTAAATAGGTAGACCGGCTCGGGATCCCGCTTCCGAGGTCTAAGACATCGAGCTTGGGGCCCGTCACCCGCATGTGAGCCGACCAGTGGGCTATCGTCAGTCAGGACCGAGATAGGTGATACCCATCCAGCCAGCCTGTCTAGGTCTTACGTCAATCGTATCTGTCCAGTTTGTCTTTGTATATTCTCTGTTTGTTGCGTCAGTCTTCAAGGCAGTTGTCAGTCTTTTTGCCCTGTAGGACTTTAGTCACGTATCGCGTTATGTCATCCCATGTCTGTTTGCTGTTTAGCATGAGTATTACGACGTTGTCTGGTGTCATGTACCCTGTCGTCGTCTGTAGTCTCTGTTTTTCAGCTGTCCATCATGGACACACGAAGAACGTGTGCTCGGCGTCGTCCCTGTAGTGTCCGCAGTACCTGCAAGACGGGGTCATTACCTTCCCCATTCGATGCAGGTAGTGTCGGAAGTACCCGTGTCCTGAGAGGAGCTGGGTTAAGTAAAAATTTACGTGACCCGCTCCCCTCTCCGTACAGAGTCGTACGTCCTGTATTAGGCGTCTCGTCCACTTGTCTTTGTCACTGTTCGTCCAGCGGGCTTGCCAGTTTGCCAGTGTCTCTGTCCGTGCGTCTGTGGCGGCTCTCGCTCTCCCTTTTTCATTGCTCGTATCGTAGATCCTCCGTCGCTGAAGAACTAGGAGGTCTATGGGGACAACCCCGGCGATCACCAGCACCGCCCCGTCGGAGACGGTGCGATACGCGGACCGGTTTAAATAATTATTTTCTCCATTCGATTGCATGTTAAGTCTGGGCAAAGAATATTTTCGGAGTAAAATACTGATCTCTCAAAAAAAATCGGCTATTAGGTGTAAAATCTTATAACATCAAAAGACATTGAATTTAAAAATAAATTCAGTCCCCTTACTTGAATGGAAAGTAGATAAACACATTCCAATCAATAAATTGTCGAATTGATTGTGAATGTGAAGCTTAATTTGCATTTCTAAT
>UELV01142023.1:0-15015 GCA_900490015.1 Megastigmus stigmatizans | reverse complement strand
AGATTATTCTCATCAGCGAACAGTATCGGAACGGATCGGGGCCGGGATGGTATACCGATGAGCTTGGCACTGCTGCCATATGGATACCGGACCCGCGTAGTTTTCACGTCGCGGATCACGGATCCGGCCGCGGCTTCGTCTGGGTGAGGCACGCGGACACTTATTACGTCAGCGTGTACCTCACCCCAAATGATCGCATAGACGACTTCCGGGCCAAACTCGAAGGTCTGGAAGACGCTGCGCGCGACATGGGGGGCGAGCTGATTGTAGCGGGAGATTTTAATACTAAAGCTCTCGAATGGGGGGAAGCCAAGACCGACTCTAGAGGACGCCGGGTAGCCGAAATGGCGGCACGGCTTGGGCTAGTGGTGCCGAATTCCGGCACCACCTCCACCTTTAGAAGGCCTGGCTACAGGGAGACTATTATAGACGTCTCCCTGGCGAGCGACGTTCTCGCGGTGCGAGTCGAGGACTGGCGGGTTGTCGAAGACTAGACTGGAAGCGACCACCAGTACATCATGTTCCGCGTTCGTGATGTCCGCCTGTCCGCCCACCCCCCAGGTGGAACATCTCAAAAATGGACCACGAGAAGCTATCTTCCGCTCTAATGTGGGGTCAGCAAGCTCTGAGAAGCATCCCGGGCGACGTACCGCCGCCAGCGCGGGCCGAGAGGGTGACAGCCGTTATTATGCGGCTCATCCATGAGGCTTTCGCGGTAGCAGTGCCTCGGAGCCGCAGTAGCGGAAATAGACGTCCTGCCTACTGATGGACGAGCGAAATCGCGGACCTCCGCAAGAGGTGCCTGGCCCTGCGCCGCCGTGCGCAAAGGGCCAGACAACGCGAACTCGACGCAGCCCCTTGGCCGCAGAACACCTTGCGGTCAAGAAGCAACTAAAGCGGGCCATCAAGTCCAGCCAGCGGCGCTGCTGGTGGGAGCTGGGGGAGGAGCTGAATAGGGACCCGTGGGGGCAGGGCTATAAGATCGTTACCCGCAAGCTGGCGTCTTTTACCGGCAGCAGTCCAACAGACGCGGGGACGATCAATAACATCGTAAATGCCTTGTTCCTCGGGCATCCCGAGAGGCAGCACCCTAAGGAAACATCCGGCTACCCAGTTGAGCTTTATTCACGAGGGCGGAGCTCTCAAGGGCGGTTTCCACTATACGAAACAGGAGAGCTCCAGGGCCGGATTGCCTCCCGGCGGAGCTGCTTAAGTCGATATCCACAAGTCACACAAGCCTCTTGCTGGACATGTACAACTCGTGCCTAAAGGCGGTAGTATTTCCGGCCCGCTGGACTGTCACGAAACTTGTCCTGATCAGCAAAGGCAAGGGTCCGGCAAAGACTCCAGCATCGTACTGGCCACTGTGCATGCTGGACACCGCAGGAAAACTCCTGGAGAAGCTGCTGAAGCCCCGTCTCCTAGCAGCCGTGCGAGAGGCAGGAGATCTAGCCCCTGGCCAGCACGGCTTCAGACGGGGCAAGTCAACCATCAATGCAGTCCAAGAGGTCGTTGACGCTGCAAGGTCGACAGAGCGGGGAAACCATTTCTCACGCACCGTGTGTTTGCTGGCCACTTTAGACGTGAAGAACGCCTTCTATTCCGTCAGGTGGGACCAGGCGCTGGACGCCATGGAGCGAGATTTCCGGGTTCCCGGGTACATTCTCCGAATGCTCGGGAGTTACCTCGGGAACCGCTCCATAGTCTATGAAACCGATGATGGCCCGATGAAAAAAGAAATAACATTTGGGGCAGCTGAGGGCTCTATCCTGGGTCCCGACGTCTGGAACATCTTCTACGACGGGATACTAAGGATGGAAATGCCCGAGGGGACGTTCCTGATAGGGTATGCGGACGACGTAGCGGCCGTCATCATCGCAAGAGATGTCGACGCGAGTCAGATGCGACTCAATCAGGTAATGCGTCGTGTGACCTCCTGGATGGAGGACCTCGGGCTCGAATTAGCCGCAGCCAAGACCGAGATCGTGCTGCTCACTAACAGGCGCATTAACACCTTGCGTCCGATGAGCGTAGGAGACGCGACGGTCCAGACCAAGCCAGCTGCTAAGTACCTGTGGGTAACGATGGACTCAAAGCTCACCTTCGGGAAACACATACGCAGGGCGGCCGACAGAGCGGCGGCCGTGACAATGGCGCTTAGCCAGATCATGGCTAATACCAAAGTTCCATGGCCTTGCAAGCGCCGTTTGCTCATGCGCACTGCCGAATCCATCATGCTGTATGGCTCCGAAGTCTGGGCCGACACGCTGCGGTGCGAAATGTATCGCAAGCGTATGGCCGCAGTGCAACGGGGAGCGGCTCTCCGTATTGCGTGCTCCTACCGCACGGTCTCCCAGCCCGCGGTAATGGTGGTTGCTGGGGTTATACCCATCGTCCTACTAGCCCAGGAGCGTCAGTTCGTTCACCAGCAGAAGCCCCTGTTGGGCAAAGCGGCCGCGCAGACAACTGCTAGAGCCAACACCATCCAGGTCTGGCAGCAGAGATGGGCGGCAGAATTGGTGTGATGCTCCAGGGTCACGAGAAATGGGCAAGGGTGGCCGTATTTGTAGAGACGGTCCTACGCCAGAAGAAGCAGGATATAGACGGCATGCAATACCGCAGCCGTCCTTAGAAGAGGGCTGCTCTTGGGAGGAGCCAGGCACGGTGGTCCCAGACCGGTAGGCGCGGAATAACCGCGAGAAGACGTGGTACCCCCCCCCTCCGAAGTAATGCCTCACGGTGGTGCCGGAGGGGAGGGAAAACAACTGCCACATGTTTTTTATGGCAGAGGGATTTTAGTGGGTATGCCTGATCATTTAAACAGGAGAGTCCCACACAGGGGGAGACACGTGTCTCCCTATCGAACATAAAGAGTTCCCCTTCGCCCCGGAAAAAAAAGAAAATTATTATTATTATTATTATATGGTGGTTAAAAAGGGCAAATCGCTTCGCGACCGTAGACGGGCTCGGGGCCCATCACCCGCCCGTGAGCCGACCAGTGGGCTATCGTCAGTCAGGACCGAGATAGGTGATACCCATCGCGTTCGAGGCATCCGACAGCGTCCAGTCATCTAAACTCCCAGCTCCTTGATGAACGGTTAATGAATCAACTGCCGAACAAGGATCTGTAACATCCACTCTCTTCACCCAACCAACCCGGGTCTGTTGCGTACATTACTTTGGGCCGGCCGGCATGTCTAGGTCCTACGTCAATTGTATCTGTCTTGTTTGTCTTTGTCTAGTTTCCGTTTGTTGCGTCAGTCTTCAAGGCAGTATCGTGTTATGTCATCCCATGTCTATTTGTTGTTTAGCATGAGTGTCACGACGTTGTCTGGTGTCTCTGTTTCTCGGCTGCCCATCGTGGGCACACGAAGAACGCGCGCTCCGCCTACAGTACCTGAAAGACGGGGTCGTTACCTTCCCCATCCGATGTAGGTAGTGTCGGAAGTACCCGTGTCCTGAGAGGAGCTGGGTTAATTAAAAATTTACGTGGTCCGCTCTTCTCTCCGTTCAGTGTCGTACGCCCTGTATTAGGTCTCTCGCCCACTTGCCTTTGTCACTGTTCGTCCAGCGGGTTTGCCAGTCTGCCAGTGTCTCTGTCAGGTGCGTCTCTGGCATCTCTCGCTTTCCCCTTTTCATTGCTCGTATCCTAGATGCTCTGTCGCTCTATAGCTAGGAGGTCTACGGGGACAACCCCGGTGATCACAAATGCCGCAGCTTTAGAGACGGTGCGGTACGCGGACGCGATTCGCAATGCCCCCCTTCTTTGCATCGCGGCGATCTTCTTACGTTACTTCTCCCTCCGCATCGCGCCCGCCCATATCTCAGTCCCGTACAGTAGCATCGAGTGGGTCACCGCCTTCAGTAGTTTTGGTGTGTTCGGTTTCGGTCCTTTTGTGTTTTCCATGAGGCGGGCGAGCGCTGCCGTTTTCGAGGCTGCCCTCTCAGCGGCGCCCTTGATGTGCGGCTTGCCGAGGTTGCCCATTGCGTTGAGCAGGCTCAACGGTCTGTAGGATGACTGCGAGTTCGGATCCCCGCCTTTTTTCTTTACAATGAGTATCAGCCAGGCCGTCTTCCATTCTTTGCTGAAGACCGCTTCTATTAAGCACATGTAGTACAGCTTAAGGAGCGTCCCCGGGCGTCGTTTTGCAACTATCCCGAGGATCTCCGCTGGGGCGCCATCCAGACTCGGCGCCTTCCCATTCGCAAGTTGTGCCACAGCCAGGCTGAGATCGCATGCGGTGAACTCCGGTACCTCGTCGTTGTCGACCTCAACTCCCATCCACACCTGTTCTTGGTGGGTCGGGAAGAGACCATCGACTATTCTGACCATCGTTTGTTCGCCTCTGATAACGGTCGGCCCGTTCCGACCCAGGTTGCGGGTGACGATCTTGTATCCCGTTCCCCAGGGATCCGAGTCCACCTCGTCGATCAGTTTGGTCCAGCATTTCCGTTTACTGTCATTGATCTCACGTCTTAGTCTTCGTCGCGGAACTTAGTATATCTCCGAAACAGTCGTCGCAGTTATTGCGTCTCGAGCCCTTTGGGCTTTCCGTCGGAGCCCTAGGGATTCACGCCTGAGGCGCGCGGTGTCTTTTGTCCACCATTATACCGGTCCCTTCTCGCATCTAGTCCGTTTCCATGGCATGGAGGCGTTGCAGAACCGTTTCAGGAGCCCCGCTGTCTCCTCTGCCAGTTTCTCTACTCTTTCCTTACCCGCGATGTCCCCGGGAATCAACGTCACTGTTTCCGGTTCACGCTCTAGTTGTGACGTTAGTCTGTTAATGTCTAGTCTTTTGAGGTTCCATTCTACCGGGGGAGGGAGGTCCTCTTATTTGTGCGCGTCTTGTCCGTTACGCACAAAGATGACGTACTGATGGTCGCTAGCCGTGTAGCCCTCGAACACCCGCTATCTCTTGATAAGTCGATATAAATCTGTCTGTCACGAACGTCACGTTGGAAATTGATAATCGGAAACCAGGTCTTCTGTATGCCGTCGTTCGTCCCTCGTTTGCCACCGTTAGATATAGCCTAGCGGCCATCTCCAACAGTAACTGTCCGCGTTTGTTCGTCATGTTCATGCTCCAATCGATGGTCCTGGCATTGAAGTTGCCAACGAGAATTATATCGTCGGTGATGTCCCTTAACATGTCCTCGAGAGCCGTCACTTTCCGTTCGAACACCACGACACTGCAGTTCGGGGTGAGGTACACGTTGACGTACGTCACATCAGTCACCCTGGCCCATACGAAATCTTCGTCCCTTCCGTGTTCTATAATTCGCGATGCGGTACCCCCCCCCCCTCCCCCGAATCCATAGCGCCGCGGAGCGGGAGGTATTAACGTACCAGGTCGGGGTGTCTATCTCTCTGTACGGTTTGCTGATTATTATGACTTCAGCATCCATCTCCTCGGCGTGCTGGGGCAGTAGGGCATGCGCCAGACTACTACCGTTCAGGTTGCCTTGGAGTATTGTCGTCATTTTGTCTCGTGCGTCTTGTCCTCTGTCTGGACTTTGCATCCGTCAAAGCTGTCTTGAATGCGGGGCACTGAGCGGTGCGGGGAATGTGCGCCGCCCCCTGCCTTCCTGCGCTGGGCAGAGGAAGCAGGCGGGAGCGCCCGTGCAAGTCCCGGCCCGTCCACACTTCGAGCACTTCGTTGCAGTCACTTCGGTAGTGCCCGTAACCGAGACACTTGTAGCATCTCGATACTGTCAGCCGGGTCATGCGGCAGCTGACAAACTCTAGGCTTCTCTAGGAGTGACGTCCCGTCTTGATGGCTTAACTCACAAATGGCCATCCGCTGTCACCGAGATCTTTCCATCCGTGTTATGTCCTAGTACCGTACTCAGTGCGTCTCGTACTTCCGAGGTCTCCGTTATGTAGTCCAAGTCCAGGATCTCTAGGGTCACCTTTGGAGTCAAGGCTTTGACGAATCCCTGGTTCCCAGAGTCTCCTGCAAGCGTCTCTTCACACCAGCGTCACGTCTGCTGTCACTTGTCCGCAGCGCAGGTAACTGAATGCTGTGGGTCGGCTTCTGCTTCTTCGCGGCTTTTCTTGCCTCGTTTACTTTTACTCGTTTCCGGGCTCTCCTCTGGACATCGTATGCGTTTTTGCGTCCTTGTTATAGCCGGTGTTCTTTCCTCTTGCATTCCCTCTCTTCTTAGCGCGTCAAGCATGGACGTTAAGATCTTAAGGCCATCCTTGACGTCTTTGGCGATGTTCTTCTGCTTCTCCGAAGCCCTGTCCATCTTCGTCAGCTGTTGAAGCATATTGTCAACACTACGCACGACTTTATCTTCCGGGGGTCACTGCAGCGTCGTGGCAGTGTCTGGTACTCCCAGACTGTCCGTATCGCTGAGGGCACTCACGAAGCTCGCCGCGCTTCCTCGTCTGCTCCTGTTCTCCCGTGTCGTTTCCGTTGAAAGGTGTGACTCCGTGTTCATCTGAGTCGCTGAAGCTTTAGCAGCTTCAGCTCTTCTGGGACTGGTTCCCAGTCTCCCTCCTCGTCGTCGTTCGTGTTTTGGGTCTATTTTCTACAACATAAAAATTCATCCCGACATGTGACTGACCCTCTGGATCGCCCCGTCTGTGGGGGCAGCTGGCATGGCACCAACACATGTCTATAAGCGGTGCCAGACTGGGCCCCATCCCGCTAGTTCACCTCCACTCTCTCGAGGCTCCCTCCCCGAACAAGGAGTTCAGCTCTCTGGAGAGTTTCCGGCAAGCATCATGTGACGAAGCGCTCTTGCCAATGCCGATTTGCTGGGGCTGGCTAGGACGTCGGCTTCCCATCTTGTCAGCAGCAGAAGCCAAAGGTGGTTCAGTTTATTTTGGTGTGACGGCCTGCGGACCGTTCAGATTAAGTATAAGATAATGTATACAAAGAAAGCAAGGGAAAATTTTCAAACGAAAATATTCCGCTGCTTTCTTGTAAGTTTTTAAATCTACGGATGTCTACGCAGTTGCTATGGGAAAACCCAGTCAGCCAGACATTAGTACAGATTGCATTTTCCAAATAAATAAAGAACTAGTAAAACTTTCGGTAAATAGCGATTGGTCCGTGTTCTCTCAGGTAACCGTAATAAAAAGATTAAGACTCAGTGCTCATAGTTGCACAGCTGCCAGAGATAGAGAAAGGGTCCAGATAGCGATTAGAAAACCCAGAGCATCTGTAATAAGTAAGCGTCATTACCTATACCCGGGCTAACGATGTTTGTCAGGCAGCTACAAACATGCTATTTGGAAAACGTAAAATGTAGTAAATAGGCAAATAGAAAGTAGAAATAAGAACTAGAAATAAGAACCTGTGAAAACATCTATTGTAAAGTATTAGAACACCTTGAGTATGAAAGAGAGAGGGAAGAAATATCCGGAAGGAAGTAACGCAATAGGAGGAAACGAGCTCAAGGGCGGAGTTTTAAGGAAAAAGATATAGGAAGGAGCGTTGCGGGGGAGGACTCAAAGGTAATGTGCTGCATCTCAGAATGCAGTTGAGTCAGTCAAAAGAGAAGAGCAAAACAGGAATGATGGAGTAAGCAAATCGAGAAAGAGTGCGCACAAGGCGGCTCTAGAAAACTTAAATTACAAGTATAGGAGAGTTTCGGTTTGAAAGGTGAGAGGAACAAAAATCGGGAAAGAGTACGCACAAGGCGACTCTAGAAAAGAAAAATATTGAATAAACAAATTGTGAGAAGTGAAATTGTGATTTATCAAGCGGAAATAGTAAGAAGCGAAATTGTGTAGAGATCAAGTTGAATGGTAACGAAATTAATAGCGAGAGGTTTTAAGAAAATCAAAAGCGCCAAATAAAGTTCAGTGCTAGAAATATACATAGAAATCGTGTTAGTGTTTTATTTTACAAAAGCACCTACCTACAAATCCAGCAGGAGAAGCAGAACCAACGGCAGCAGAAAGAAGAAAGAATAAAGGTTGGTTTAGTTTAAGTTTGTATTTGAATAGTGTCCGGGTTAGATTGCATGTTCGCGCAAGTAAAATCTTAATTTGGAAGTTTTTTCGGATTGAATCGAGCTACCAAGAGTAACGGAATAGCCGGCCCTCTTGGATAGCAAGTTTAGCATAGCCGCCATTCTTGAACGGGGAAAGCTGGTCTGCTTGGTGGATCAGCTTTATTAATTTTAAAACACTAAAGGTAGTGAGACTAGAAGACTTCCTCGCGATCGATAAACAAAGACAAGAGACAGCAGTCTATAAGCAACGTTCTCCAGACCCGATTATAGGACGAGAGTCCTGATCAAAAAAGGAGATTTTTTTAAAATTAAATCTTGTGTGCGTCCGTCAGGACGTTACATTGGCACGCAACCTCCGTTCGCTTCCTCATCCAGGATCTCCCTTTACCGGTGGACGGGCCGCATCGCATGGCAAACGCAATTGTCCGCCATTAGTTTGAGAGTTGCCTTCCGTTCATAGAAAGACCGCTCCCGTAAGTACGTCACCCGGTCGGTCATGAGACCGGCCTTCGACAAGGCGCTGTGACGCCCAGCCTTTAAGTATTAATTATTTTTTTGTAAATATATTGTTTAGTAGATTAAAAGCGCAGCGAAAGCGAGCGCAAGGCGTGCGCCAGTGAAAAGTGTGTATATGTATATATCGGACCAACGCAAAGCTCGAGCGCCGGCGAGCCGGCCTGAGCTACGGCGGGCGTGCCGCAATGTAAAGTGATATAATAGCGGAGGTGGGAAGCTCGTTGCGGAGGGGATAACCCTTTCTCCCCACGATTTAAATATAAAAGGCTCTGCGCCGCCACACTCGCCACTCTCGCTTCCTTTCGCTCGAAGCTTTACCTCGGGCTCACCTGAGAGCTTTCCCGCCTCCAAACTGAGCTAAAATAAATGATGGATTTTTTGTAATAAATAGTTTCATTATTTATTCAATTAAAAAAGAAACATTTAAGCTTAAACATTAAGAAATATTACTTATGTCGACTGTAATCTACTATAAACTGCCAAAGACTTTTCTATCGGTCTTACAGTCTAATCAATATTAATGGACAATCAGATTGCCCTTGTTTATAATCACCCCCGCAGAATCTGAAATCAATTTATATTTAACCTGAAAAAACATTTATTAGTAAAGGACAATCTGACCGCCCCCCACCACTTAAAAATCGGGGAAACGTCTGGCATTTTTGGCTCAAATAGCAATTGTCCAAATGTTTAAATCAAAGATTATAAAATAATAAGTGTTTACCGATTGCCCATTGCGCGTCACTCGTGAACGCACGATCTAAAATTGTCTGACCGACTGTCCATTGCGGATGCATAATCGCCACTCAGAGTGGTGAGAGTCTAAAACTGAACCGCGAATAACGCGAAAAACAAAAATATAAACGCGATTGTTCAAGCGACATTTCGAGCCCGCACCTTTTAAAACATTATGTAGACGCATATCGCGAATAAAGACGCTAAGCGCAATTAGCGTGTCCGTCACAGTGCGGACAATAAATGGGATTTATTATTATTATTCCCATCTACTGTTCATACCTTGCCGAAGGCTGGCTTCACGGCTAACCGAGTGATAGGCTTATAGGAGTTGCACTTCTATGAATGAGTGTGTGGCATGTATACGAGATTTATGAATGCTGAACAAATGAGTGAGTTCTTCTAAATAAGAAGATCTCAATGAGTCAGTGCACGGAGCGGAGATGAGCTGCAGAAGTAGAAAGGGCAGCCGAGTATGCACGCTGCATGCCAACCATAGTCAGAGCCGTAGGATCTGTAAATGGATCTCGACCGGTTATATGGAGACAAAGGAAGGCACGCATACCTGGAGACCACTATAAACGGGAGTCCTCCACGGGGCGACATCACACGCGGAGCACAAGCTTCAGTAAAAAAGGGTATTACCTGGGTGGAGAGCATGTTTGATGGATAAATGAGGGGGCCCTATAAACGGGCTTCTCCCAAAGCGCATGAGGATGTGATTCTGTCCTTACAACAGGTGCGATAAACGAAAGCGACCCCCTGAGCAAGCGCATTGCTGCAGCGGAGGAAAAAGCGGAGAAAACTTTCTCCGAAATAAAGAGCCTTCTTACGACTATGCTGGCTGTCCTAAAAAGGCAACCAAACACAGCCAAGGAGGTGAAGCAGGGGCTGCCCAAACTGCAGGAGGCAATAGAGGTCTTCGAGACCTCCTGGAAGGAGTGCGGCGTTGTGCGTAAGCAGGCTGAAGAGATGGCTCGTATGCGAGCAAAAACGGTTTCCTTCTCAAAGCTGCCAAGCGCCGAATCAACAGCCCGTCCTCCAGGAAAGAAGCGACAGGCCACTAGCCTGCCTCTACAAATGGAAGGACCGTCAAAAAAGCGGAGCCGAAGACAAGAGGCTTCCACCTCCGAATGGCAGGAAGTGGAAAAGAAAGCCAAAAAGAAAAAAAAGAAAAAAAAGAGAAAACTGCAGAAAATAGAATGGCGCCCAAAAATAAAGCGGCGTCAAAGAGAAAGCCAGAAGCAATCTTGCTCCGTCCGACGGAAAACCAGACGTTCGCCGAGGTGCTGGCAACTGTGCGGAGAACCGTTAAGCCGGACAACACCAGGATCAAGGTACGATCTGTTCGGCGGACCAGAGCGAGTGAGGTCCACCTCGAAGTTCACAAGTCGACCCCTGAAACTATAGGCGCCCTTGCGGAGGCCCTCAGATCGGCGGTCGAAAATCGAGCTGGTCCCCAGAACCACTGTGGAGATCCGTGATCTTGATGACTGCACGACAAAGAAGAGGCTGAGGAAGCCCTACGAACTGTCCGGGTCTGGTGGGTCAACTGTAGAATCCGTCGAAGAGTGGAAGTGCCCAGGTGCTACAAATATCTGGGCTAAGGCTACCAGAGCTGGGCTTGCAAGGGACCAGACCGGAGTAAACTCTATTTCTAGTGTGGAGCGGAGGGCCATGTTGGTAAAAACTATAACTCCGAACCCGACTGTTTCCTGTGTGCCGATGCCGAGGGAGATACCGAGGTACGGAACTCGTCGCGGGTACGGACGCATGCGGAGTCTTCCGCGCTGCCTTTGCACAGAACACAAGAAAATGGCCCTAGTCCTCCAGGGAAATTTGAACAGGAGCAGGATGGCTCAAAACCTCCTGACCCTGATTTGTTCTGAGACGAACGCTGAGATTATTCTCATCAGCGAACAGTATCGAGACAGGTTGGGGCCGGGATGGTGTTCCGATGAACTTGGCACTGCTGCCATATGGATACCTGACCCGCAGGGTTTCCACGTCGCGGATCACGGATCAGACTGCGGCTTTGTCTGGATGAGGCACGCGGACACTTCCTACGTCAGCGTGTACCTCACCCCAAATGCTCGCATAGACGATTTCCGGGTCAATCTCGATGGCCCGGAAGACGCCGCGCGGGACACGGGAAGCGAGTTGATAGTAGCGGAAGATTTTAACGCTAATACTCTCGAATGGGGAGAAGCCAGGCCCGATTCTAGAGGACGCCGGGTCGCCGAAATGGCGGCACAGCTTGGATTAGTGGAGCTGAATTCCGGCACCACCTCCACCTTTAGAAGGCCTGGCTACAGGGAGACGATTATAGATGTTTCCCTGGCGAGCCAGGCGCTCGCGGCACGAGTCGAGGTCTGGCGAGTGGTCGAAAACTACACTGTAAGCGACCACCAGTACATCCCGTCCCGCGTGCATGATGTCCGCTTGTCCTCGGGAACGATTAGACGCCCACACCCCAGATGGAACATCAGGAAGATGGACCCCGAGAAGCTATCTTCCGCGCTAACGTGAGGTCAGCAAGTCCTAAGAAGCATCCCGGACGGCATGCCGTCGCCAGCGCAGGCTGAGAGGGTGACAGCCGTCACTATGCGGCTCATCCACGAGGCTTGCGCGGAAGCAGTGTCTCGGAGCCGCGGTAGCGGAAAGAGACGTCGTGCCTACTGGTGGACAAGCGTGATCGCGGACCTCCGCAAGAGGTGCCTGGCCCTACGCCGCCGCGTGCAAAGGGCCAGACAACGCGAACTCGACACAGGCCCTTGGCCGCGGAACACCTTGCGGCCAAGAAGCAACTGAAGCGGGCCATGAATTTCAGGCAAGAGCGCTGCTAGAGGGAGCTGGGGGAAGAGCTAAATAGGGACCCTTGGGGATTGGGCTACAAGATTGTTACCGGCAAGCTGGCGGCTTTTGCCGTCAACAGTCCAACAAATGCGGGGACGATCAATAACATCGTAAATACCTTGTTCTCCGAGCATCCTAGGAGGCAACGTCCCCAGGAAACATCAGGCGGCCAAGTTGAGTCACTATTCACGAAGATAGAGCTCTCGAGGGCAGTTTCGTCCTTGCGAAACAAGAGAGCTCCAGGGCTGGATGGCCTTTCGGCGGAGCTGCTGAAGGCGATAGACAGAAGTCACCCAAGCCTCTTGCTGGACATGTACAACTCGTACTTGAAGGCGGACGTTCTTCCAGTCCGCTGGAAGGTCGCGAAACTTGTCCTGATTAGCAAAGGCAAGGGTCCGGCCAACACTCCAGCATCGTACAGGCCAGTGTGCATGCTGGACACCGCAGGAAAACTCCTGGAGAAGCTGCTGAAGCCCCGTCTCCTAGCAGCCGTGCGAGAGGCAGGAGATCTAGCCCCTGGCCAGTACGGCTTCAGACGGGGCAAGTCAACCATCAATGCAGTCCAAGAGGTCGTTGACGCTGCAAGGTCGACGGAGCGGGGAAACCATTTCTAAAATATAAGGACATTACTCAATATAAGAAAAATGTAAATAATTATAACATAAGTTGTATTCATCGTTGCAAGAAATCGTGCAAGCTAAAAAAATGTTTTTATAAATATGTGATCGATATCTCTAATATTTACAATACTTTCTCTTTAGAACAAATAATTGAAAAAATCTAGAAAAAGTTAAAAATAATAATTTTTATTTATGTCTGAAAAAATCTATACGTAATGTAGGTGCAAACTACATATTTTTTTCTTACGAAACTTTTATGTCATCTGGTTGGACAAAAGCAAGTGACCGGCAGTTGACTTACCTAAACTATTTGTTTATTTTTTTTTTAAGTTAATATCTTCCATGATTACAGTAACTCTGTTGTATTCGCATAACCTGAAAGACAATTATATTAGTTAAATTGTGAAGTATACGCATAAATATAAAAAACTAGATAAAATTATAGAATTCACACTTATAGAGTACACTCCAGCATGTTCAGTTAAAGATGTGTTATATTATACTTTTTTGCCAGGAAAAAAAATTGCAGAAGGAAGCCCTTCTTCGTATCACACTGATTCCATATAAAAAAGAAATATTTGCCTGATCTCAGTGACTTCCTTGTTGAAAATTCTTTCAAGTACCTCGTACTCATTAACAGCACTTATTACATCTGACTGTACTTCTGCCAGATGTTAAACAATGTCAATCTTAATTATATGATTGCATTTAATGTAATATGTATTTGCTCGTGCTGTCACATTCGCCCCGTCGATAAGGTAGGCAACGTGTATTACAATCGACAGAGTAGTGACACGTTTTATTTTGAATACGATATACGTTTACAATAAACGCAGACTAGTAAATGAATATTCTGTTAATTTTTTTGTTTATAAGTACTTAATTATAATTATCAAAATGATAATCTTATCAAATAAACGATGCTAAATAGCGAAAATTCTATCTCACAAACGCTATATTGTCTTGCAGCATTTACGAAATGGGATAGGTACCTGAAAGTCATGAAGGCTAAATCTTTCGTTTACGAAATAACTTTTATTTTCCCAAAATACAAAAATATTTTCAATAAAATATATGTAAAGAGAATATACTCTCTTTAAATTTGGCGCGCTTGATGTGCTCTGCGCGCGCCTTTATGAAACCTGATAGCGGCCTCGTCGAGGAGTCGACGGCGTGGCAGAATAAAATAAGAAGGAGACAGATAGATGGAACAATAAGAGAGAGCATGTGCTAATAAAAGTTATTAAGAATAAATTGTTATAAATCAGAGTTGTGAGAGAGAGAGACGAATAATTGACCTTAATTGTCGTTTCTCTTATTTACAGGTAAATTTTGTAATTTGTAAATTTGTGTATAAAATGTAAATAGTGATATCAGTTAAAATATAACCTCTTATTTACAGATAAACAAATTTGGTTTACTTATTCCATCAACTCCCATTTCTGATATAATAAGATATTATATATAATAAAAACTTTATCGGTTTTTTCGAACTCATAGAACCCAAGAGGCAAGCCTCTTCGAATAAATCAGGCTATATTTCTCTCCGACCGGTATGGTTGGTGAAAATCACGGAGGGAAGCCCGAAAAACAAAAGCAAGTCCAAAAAAAATTTGATCCAGGACTACCACTGTGAACTCCTCTATCAGGCAGTGGTAGCCGTCCTTAGACGTCTACTGCTCTGATGGAAAGGCGGCCTTACTGAATATTTGAAGTCGTCAAGACCGCGTGATTCTTCTTTTGTTTTTCGGGCTTCTCTCCGCGAATTCCGCCGACCATAGCGGACGAAGAGAAACATAGTCTGATTTATTCGAAGAGCTTGCCTCTTGGATTTCTATGTATTTTGAAAAACCGATAAAGATTTTATTATATTTTATTGTGTATATTTATCTAAACCATACACGGAATACATTTTCGTACGCGAGCTGTACTTGAAGGAGTACAGCAGCGACACCAAGGCCTTCGGGTAAGAGTAGTACCACTTTTCGAACTGCAGACGCGCGAAATGTGGGGATAGCGGACGTCATTTCATTTCGTACGGCAGCCGTACGAAAAATAAGGCAGCAGCGGTGCGTTAACATGCTAAGTATATCTCATGCCATGGATCACAGCGACCGTAAAAATCTTTTTTCATTAATGCAAAGCTCCTCTTTGACCAAATAATAAATGAATATAAATATAAAAACTTAATTAATTCATATTAAATAATTTAAAATATGAAAGGATTCCTTGGATATCTTAGAAAAAATAAATCCTTAAATTAGTAAATTATGAAAACTTTTTTTATTATATAAAATATAAATGTTATAATTTATTACGA
>UELV01142009.1:0-11294 GCA_900490015.1 Megastigmus stigmatizans | reverse complement strand
AAAATACTGGCTTTTTATTCTTCACTTTTAACTTTGTTTTTAATTGTCGGTAGGGTAGAAATAAATACCAACAGAGTTATGCACAACTAAAGTACAATAAATCTATACTGTCACCTCATCACTCTAAGAATCATATTTGTATATTTTGAATAGACATCATTTATTGCATGTTACTCAATCAAGAAAATATAGTTTTGAGCCTGGGAATCCCTGGAAACATACTATTTTCACAGTTAAATGATTTCAGTAGTACAGTAAGTAATAATTTGTGCGCATGAGTTTTTTTATTTATAACTTTGAATAATATTTGAAACTGAGCCCATTAGCCCTTGATATAATTAACCATTCATATTTCATTCATATTTGAATTTGTAAATGTAACATAAAATTGGTTTGAATCACTTTGAAATAGTTCATCTCTTAATCTTAGAGCTTTATACAGATTTTAATTAATGGAATTTTTGCAGATATTTACCGAACCAAAATTCTCATAACCTCAAAAAATTATATTTTTGCAAATATTAAACTGCATTCAAATGATATTTAAAAATAGAAACTGTTTTATTGCTACTGTTCCAAAATGTTAAAATGACCCAAAAATATCACATAGACTTAAAAAGGTTAGATTTCAGCTAATAACAGAGTGTGAGGCAATAAAAATAACACAATTTTGATAACACTGTCATTGTAAATATGAAAAAATATGTAAAATTTAATTCTAAGCCTTCATAGTGTATTACAATCTAATAACAGCGTAAAAATTCGAAAAAATCAGGCTTTTTGCTACTATTTGAACGCTTTATATTAAAAATCTTTATTAAAATATGACCATAATAAAAAGCGGAAAAATGTAGTCAAAAAATGTTGTCTAAGCTGTCAAATTGTAGCATAACCTATTCAAAAACGCGAAAAATACGCAAAAAAATCAGTTTTTGGCCAAAATCGGGGTGGCACACCATTTAAAATAAAAAAATAATTGCACTGTTATAAAGAGCGGGAAAAAATACATGAAAAACATGTATTTAAAAAGTGGCACCTTAAAAGCAAGGGTGTGTAAAAAATTATTTAAAAATTAAATAATTTTTTTTGGGCCCATATTTGAGGTTATGTGATTTGAAAAAATTTGTCGTTAGTTGCCACACGATAACCTACTTTTGTGATTTTTTACAAAAAATTTCCATGCAAAGAGGCGCCAGAATAAAATAATGTCAAAAAAACACGTTTTTTGAGCTTACTGCGCATGGGCATGGGATAGGGGGCTGAAAATTTGGCTGTGGAAGTTTTTTTTCAACCCCTATCGAATGGTGTATGATACATGCGTATTTTAAGAGGGGACAATTTCACCATAGTAACCCGGCTATAGCCTTTAAATTAATAAAAATAAGTTTAATACCAAAGCAATGTGATGCGACAAGAAAGCTGCGACGCAGCATTTTATGTATCAGAAAGTAATAACATGCGTCACATTACTGAATTGAGAAAATACTATGTGAAAGAGTGAATCAAATACCAATACTTAGAAGTGAGATGGATATCTTTTAAAGAATAATGGTCTGCAATTTTACTAATCATTTACAACAGTTAATTGGGCGAGAGTGTTGACATACACTGATTTATCAGTTGCTACTGCTACTCTCTCCGTTTCTACCTACCATGATGTCTTCGGAGCGCTGGCCTTTACAACAAGCGCCGCGCCACCTTGACCTATTACAGTTCATCCGGACACCACACAATAGACATAATATTAGCGTTAGCGAAGAGATTTAGAGATGCGACTAGTAGTTCGAGACAATGTAATATTTAATATATAATATAGAGATAAGTATGCGAAAATAAAGTGCTTATTGGTTTTGGTTTTATTTTTTATATATAAATAAAATGTTGTCATTCATCAAACCCTTCCAATGGTAACATTCCAACAATTAATTAATAGTTAGAAGATGACTCAATCGTTCGAAATAGTTTTAATTTATATTTGAAATCATTTCAAATTATAGGGTCATTTCCTCCTTATGAGCTTAGGTTGCCTAGTTGCTTGAGCATATAACGTTCTGAAGTTACTAAGAGACTTTCGAGGAAAACGAGGATTTGTGTACTGGACTCAGTTACGTATGTCGAAAGCGTCTTCTATTTTGATTATAGTGTCCTCCGAACGGCATCAGTGCTTTGGAGAAAATAGAGAGACGCGAATTGGCTTCTCCACTTCGCCACGTTTATAACGTATAATTTCCCCAATTAGCATTCCTATTTCCCACGCATTGGGGAAATAGTTAGATGGAAAGATAGAAGCGGGCTTACCTAACTTCGAAAATGACGAAGCGCGCATTAGCATCGTCACCGCGAGACCAAGTATTAGATCCATGGTATAGAGGCGGGATAGGATAAGTATAAAGTGGATTTGAATTGCCAAATTTTACGCAATACTGCACAGTGGATAACGGAAAAATCATTCGCTTCTCACTCGACCATGTTCGGTGGATGACTCAATGTCAGTGCACCCAAATGGAGAGCAGGCTTACAGCATAACGGGTTCGTTTAATGAGCACAACGCTTTTTAGACTAGCCTTAACGATTACCGCTACCTAGATACTTAACGCTAATACTTAACACTAATTTTGTTTTATATTTGCTACCATCTATCTACTGTTACGTATTTGACAGTAAACAAGTGTTTTATGGGTCCACCTTATCCGTCAAAAGCTCTTATAAGCGCAGCTAGTTCACCTAGAAACCAAAGTGCTTTCTAAGCTAGCAGCGAGAGACTTATATCATAAGTCTTATAATTAATAAGTTCCTTCACGAGAAGAAGGGTTTTATCACCAAACCTACGTGATCTTTGGAATCTCGTAACTAATTACAAATCAGTTTATACTAATTAATCGTATGTACGTACATTATATACCAATTAATGAATTATTCTTATGGATAAAAATAATGCACTAGGACATGCCTCTTGTCCTGCAGAATATCTTGCACGATATCCTGCGTATTAAACCGCGTGTATTTAAAACACTGCGAAAACATCGTGTATTTTTTTAAAATAATACAATTAGTTATTATTAACTAGATTTATTTATGAGATATTCTCAATAGTTTGTGTCTTATATATGTACATATGTTTTTTTAAAATAATTTTCATTTACTTATATAACATTATACAGAATAACAGAACATTAATTTTTTAGATTCAACTAATTACATTCGATGTGATTCGAACGCAGAAGAGGAATTACATTTTTCAGTCAAAGATGACTGGGATACCGCCATAACTTTTACGGCACGAACATTAGGTACCTTTTTTATTACTTCTTTAATATAACGAAATCTTTTCGACATTTTTGTATATCCTAATCATCTACCGTATTACTATCTAAATATTGTGAACTTATGAATTTTATTAGAAAAGTTAATTGACACTTTGTCTTTGTTATCTATATGACAATTCGATTTTGTTTATGTACAACTCAGCGTCAATTTACTCCAAATAAATTATTTAATTATATCTAGAATCGAGTCTTAACGTGCGAGTTTAGAATACACAGGCCCAAAAAAGGTGGTCTGAACTTTTGAATAGACAGGTACATTGCTATGTATTTTTCGACGCTCAATCGGAATCTGAAGTCGTATTATGGGGTCATCCAGTGATTTTTCGAGAAAAATGCAAAAAACATGATTTTTTATGTTTTTCTCGAAATTAAAAAAAAACGGAAAATGGTAAGACTAATCTGACCGTAAATTGGAATTCTACGGATCAAAATACATCGAAAACCATAGTTTCAATTTATTTGCATGAAATTTATACCCTTGCAGTAAGTACATACTATAGTAGCGCATAAAAACCGTAGCTAATGAAAGTGTAAAGAGCTAATACATTCAATTGAAATTTGTAAACGTAATATGTATTGTAACAGGGTTTCCTGGGGGATACGTACTCGAGAAGTACTCACCCCGGGGCGTATCGAGCACGCCCGACGGCAGCTCGCACCACGAGTTGCCGCGGCCTGTTACAACTGTTACGGCTCCGTGCTGTCACTTTTCTCTCGGTATGTCTGTGTGTGCGTGTGTGCGCCCCCACACACGTACAGCCAGTTCTCCTTGACATCGGCTCATCTTGAATGAAAGCGATAATCATCTGCTTCATCGTACGGTTAACCCGTTCAACGGGGTTAACCTGCGGATGGTAAGGTGGAATCAAAATTCCTTCCACTAGCGGATCGGGGTTGTGAGAATATAAACTTCCTCCGATCAGCGTGAATTTTGGATTCTTGCGAGGGTCTTCCATAACTTTCTTGATTTGTTAAAGGTACCACCCGTCTTTTATTTCATCTGTCCAGGAGACGGCAGGTACAGCTGTCTCCTCGCTATCCACTTCTTACATGCGTGATAGCGCATCTGGCACGTGATTGAGCGCTCCCTTTTGGTGCTCAATCTCGAAATTGTGGCCTTGAAGTTTCAATAATCATCTCGCTAAGCGTCCTATTGGACCGCTCAGGCTACGTAGCCAGCGTAGACTGCTGTGATCGGTTATCACTTTAAATTTGTACCCTTCGATGTATGGATGGAACTTCTTGATCGCCCATACAACTGCTAAGCAATGTCTCTCTGTTACTCTGTAATTCCTTTCAGCGGGAGAGAGAACTCTGCTTGCAAATTCGAGGATGTGTTCTTCATCCTCGATGAACTGAAGTAGCACTGCTCCGATTCCAGTGTCACTTGCATCGATTTGTATTACAAACTCCTGTTCAAAATTAGGCGTTTGGAGCACTAGAGCAGAGGCTATGAGCGCCTTCACCTGCTCAAATGCGAACTGATGCTGATCCGTTCACTCATACTTGCGATTTTTCTTCGTAAATTGAGTGAGCGGATCTGCGATCGCGGCGAGATTAGCTAAGAATCTCCTATACCACGATGCCATGCCTAAGAATCTTCTTAACTGCCTTAGATCTTAGGCGCCGGACATTCTATAACCGGTCTGATCTTCTCTGAGTCAGGGCAAAAACCTTCTTGATTGAGAACCACCCCCAGATACTTTACCTCACTTTGGCAGAAGTGACTCTTCTGCCTATTAATCGTTGGGCCGGCCTATTTAAGGCGACCTCACACTGTCTTGAGCTGTTCGAGATGCTCCTCGAACGTCTCCGGTATGATGATGACGTCATCTAAATTCGTACACGTATTCTGGCGTGACGACCATGTCAATTAGACACTGGAAAGTCGCTCCAGCGTCTTCTAATCCAAACGGCATCCTCGTGTACTGGAAATGTCCCATACCAGGTACCGAGAATGCTGTCATTGGTTTAGACTCCTCGTTTAGAGGCACATGGTGGTATGCATTACTCACATCCAGTGCGGTAATATACCTAGCTTTCCTTATTTTTCGGAAAGCGGCATCCATCCTTCTCGATTGATAGCCATCCGTGGATTTCATCTGTGCATTGACTTTTCTAAAATCAATGAACATTCGATATCCTCCACCGGATTTCTTTACCATTACTATCGGGCTTGACCACGGACTAGTTGATGGTTCGATCATACCTGCGTCAAGGAGCTTTTTCACTTACGCGTGCATCTCAGCCTCGATCACCGGCGAGTATGGGTAATACCGCTGTTTGATGTGGCCGGCATCTCCTACATCAATTTTGTGGTTTACCCATGACGTGCATGCCAAAGTGGTCGGTTCATCTCCGATTTCACTACGCACAAGCTCTTCCACTTGTGCGCGTTGTTCTGTGGTAACGTTGTCGAGACCAACAGTATAAACAGGAGATACGCCGATCTTAGTTATGGCTGCTAACCGTAGATCGTCTTTGACATTGGCATGTACCAATGTCAATTCATTTATGCACGGATTGTGGACTGAGCCGAATTCTCTCATGAAATTTGTGCCCAAGTAACACTTCGCGTCGAGTGCGGGGAGGATCGACACTTTGATCTCCCTCGTCACTCCACCGACTGTAATTGGTAAATTTACATAACCAGCGATGGCGCTGCTGCTGCCATCTGCGAGTTTTGCACCTGTGTACTCGCTTGTCGTTAGTCTCCGATTGCATGCACTCGCGAGGTGCAAGCCCATCGGACCCATCACCGTGATAGATGCGCCTGTATCGTACAGAGCGCGGAAGTGGAAAGTACCCACTTCCACCTGTAGCCACCATCTGGCTTCTAGATTCACCTCCATTGGTTCGCTAGAGTTTCTCGTATGTCCTGGTGAATCTTTTAAGGTTGCGTCTAATGCCGTTTCGTTGACATTAGCACTTTCTGGGAGAGTAGCAACCTCGTCTACTCCCCTTCTGTCCGTTTCCCGAACAGACAGGGCATTTGTGCCTTACTACACCTTCTTTGCCGCAGCCATAGCATTTTAATGGTTCTCTCTTGTAACCATTTCCTTGGCCATTTCTGAGATTTTGGTCGTTTTGCCCTTTGTATTGGCTGTTCTAGCTGTTGCTTCTGAATTGGCCCCTCTGTGGGCTTCTTCTATTGCTTTGTGGGTGGCTTTCCTCCTCCACTCGGTTTTGGCTTTTGCGCCTCGCGAACCGCTTTGATGATCGTCTCGGTCGTCTTATCCAAGTGACTCGTGAGCGCTTTCACTAAATCTTGTAGAGTGCTGCTCATCAGCACTTCTTGCTTCTTTTCCGTTTCCTGCTGTGGCAGATCTGTTGCTGCCACTTTAACATTTGGAATGAGCTTTGCTGCTTTTTCCCCTTTCGGTTTGTATGCAGCTCCTGGCATCACCGCTTTGCTTGGAGAGAGTGGTGTTCTGTCACCTTTCTCTCTCTCCAGAACATATTCAGCTTCAGCGCACCGATCCAATAAGTCATCGATGGTGTTGCATTCTTCTCTTCGGACCAATCTTTTGAGAGGAAGAAATAGATTTAAATAAATCTTATCTATCTCCTCCTTTCTTAACATCCTCGGTAAAATTTCTCGTAACATGCATTCCATGCATGTTACATATCGGCTGCTCGTTTCCTCCTCGTGCTGGAAACGATTCCGGATGTCGTCTCTCAACCGCTCCTGTTTGTTATGCGTATAACTAAATCTTCGTCATATCGCATAACAAAACTCCGTCCATGTACGCCAGTCTTCTTTGTGGCTGCTATACTACATCCCAGCAATTTCGGTTAGTACACACGGAAGGGACGCCAGCCTGTCTCCTTCCGTAAACCTTGCTGCTCGTGCGTTTTCGTCAAATCTTCTCAAGAAAGATTCGACGTCTTCGACTTGTGTTACTGGGGACTTCAAGTTCCATTGACTGGCTATGTGACTGGGATCAGCATGATATCCACTGCGTCTGTCATATCCTGACTGTGACGTGGCGCTCTGGTGAGCTCCCTCCATTGGTGTCTCCTCTCTCCTTTGCTTCTGCTTTGGGAGAGAGGTGCCTCTTGTAGCTGCATGGTTTCCTCTCGCATACTGCTATTTTGAGGGTATGCGAGAGTAAACGTATCTCTGAAGTTCACTCTCTTTCGCTCTGTGTCGCGATTGAGTGGTGTCTCTGAGGGAGTTCTCCTTCCCTCTGCTGTTGCGCCTCCTTCGGGGCATGTGTCGAGCCTCGGGCTCAACATTGGTCCTCTTAGCAGTCTTGTTCCTTGCGAAAACTGCTGGAGTCTGGCAGTCAGTACGTTTATGGCGTTTCCCTGACTTATGATCGTCTGCGTCAGACTCGTGTGTCTTTCGTCGAAAACTTTCGCAATTTCTTGAAATGTCGCTAGTAATGCTGCGAAGTCCGTTTTCAACGGTATGCTCATAGGGGGTTCTTGAATATTCTCCCCTTCACATCTTTCTTTACTGTGCAGACTATTTGTCTGCACCTGATGCTCGTCTCTTGAGTTAGTGTTTTTCTCAGTGACTCAGCCATCTTGTTCCGCTACCATGACGGTGCTCTTTTAGTACATTAAGAGAGGGCGCAGCTGTCCCTTCTCGTAATATTCATCTTGGATCATTGTGGCGCTGACTTCGTAGCACATATCCTCGGAGTAGGATTTCCTCGTCGCTTCTCTCTTGATGCACGCTTCATTCTCGTCGGAAGCGTCATCTTCAAAATCGGCTGCAGTGTAGTTTCCCTGCAGTTAATTAAATGCTCGTAACAATCGTTAAAACAATCTTGAGGAAATTCGGCTTAGATTTTCCTCTGCGTATCTTAATCGAGTTAGTAAATACAATTGATAATATTTTACATGTTGTACCTACGCTTCCAGCCGTAGGTCCCCGACTGAAAATGTGTACTTTCGAGAAAACGACCGATTTTGCCGAAAAACTCCTCTCGGCAAACGAAAAAATTTGGTGCAAAAAAACACGAGGTTTTGCTCCAAAAATGATTTTAACTAAAAGAAATTCACTTTAAGGAAAAACAACTTTTATACAAAAAAGAAGTAATTGTCGCAAAAAAAATAATTTACGCGAAAAAATAATTTTCAAGAAAAAATGCCAACAAATAAAAATTTAATCTTTACTAAAAAAAGATTTCTTGAAAACCAGTTAACACCAGCAAAAAAAAATTTCCCAAAAACAAAAAAAAATTTTACGAAAAATAATTTTGAACAAAAAAATTCTGCACGAAAAAAAATTTTGCCAAAAATTAATTTTTATAAACAAATAATTCCGGCAAAAAAAATTTTGGCACAAAAAAAAATTTGGCGAAAAATAATTCTCGGAAAAAAATAATATGTTGAAAATAATTCTTAAAAAAAATTATTCTAACAAAAAACACTTTTTCAGTGTGCTTCCTTTATACCTTAGGGAGCACGCGCCGCAATCCGCAGCTCTCTCTCTGACCTATCGATAGCGAGAGAAAATTCGATTTTCCCTCCCCCTCGCTGTACCTCACTATCTCACGCGCCTGCTAAAAATTTAATTTAATATTCACACACTTACAGGGCGTCAGTTGTAACAGGGTTTTCTGGTGGATACTTACTCGAGACTGTTCTCGCAACCGAGCGAGTATGAGAGAGAGAGAGAGAGAGAAAGACAATTCATATACGGAATCCGAACACTCGCACGCTTCTATCCTTTTGATCGCATGCGTAATAAAAAACAGACTTATTTGGAACAAGGAGTGTGCCTAGGCGAATCTCCTTGCTCCTATCCTTGTCTCGTGAGCGGCCGGCCGGTCCGCTCACCCGCAACTACTGTCGACGATGCGGGGGACTGCTCGTCCCTCTGCGCGCCTCTGATAGTGAGATACTCGGGGAAAAATATTCCTTCCCAAATACGTTACGCTAAACGCTGGCGCACCTCGTTGCACCTTGCACAGCTACACAAGCCACCATGCCAAACTGCAAGCTGACACAATCACCCACGAAACTTTCGCTAACGAAATTTGAATCCGGGAAACAACAAAAACGCTGCTCTAAACACGTCCGTTTTCGTCCGTCGTTACGGCCTCTCTCCCGAGCTTTTCCGGCACCGGCACGATCTTGCTGATCGCTCCATATCTCTCTCTTACTCGTGTAACGTTGATGTTTTTTTAGGCAGGGAGGGACGTTGATATTAAGCTCAGTACGCTTAAGAATGGCTGAAAAATCAGCTCATTACACTGACATCGGGTAGCTTTATTTATACTTTGCATTCAGTACACGCAGAGTGCGGGTTAACTCAAACTCAATGCGCTTGAGAGGAGAATCCAAGCTATAATAAATCTAGTAACACTTATTATATTTTTAAAAAATAAAGTAATATTGAATTTATTTATTCTTAAAGAAACAACAAAAAAAAATGATTTGTAAACAAATATATTTATAACGAAGCTTAACGCCGCTGATTCCTCGAATCGAGTCTGAAACACATAACGATTTTCACTAGTTATTATAATAATTACATCTATTATACTTATAATCGGTAATAAAAGAATCTGAATTCGAGTGCTAGAGTTTCTAGCGCGATATAATTTGACTCTTATGTAATTAGTTTCCGCATAGTTTTTTTTTTTCTTTCCGCGCTGGTTTCGTCTAAGCGTTCATCACACGTTTAGCCGTTACCAGTTTCCCTATAGTTCACTCCTTCGTACTCAATTCGCACGAAAGGCCCTCCTAGTGAGGCTCGGCTCAGCGCGCCGAGGGAACTGAGCGTTCCCTGCTCCTGCAGTCACATTTATTTCCTTGCCTCGGCCGAGTCGCACATGCGCGATCGAGCGCTTGACCGAAACGAAGACCGTCTTGCGTGTGTGCTATCTGTGCAGCTCACTCGCCTCTCGCTCTTCAAGTCGGACGGAGCGCGCGTATATATAGATATACCGCGCTTCCTTACAATCAGCCTCGCCGCGCGCGAGTAATTCTATTCTACCGCGCGTTTAATAACACTAACGGAGCTACGCAACGTACCTCCGTTACATCCCCCCCCCTCTACAGGAAAGCGAAGCGCATACACACCAAAAAAAATTAGTATCTAATAATTAATTTTAACAATAACTGTAACAAAATCCAAACGACCGAAAGAAAAGAGAAAAAAAAATAATAATCCTTACGATAACGGCCTCATAAAGCGACGATTTTCATCTCTGGAAAACCGAATTCGCCAACTATATCCACCCCACGTCGTCCTAAATTGCCTGCAACCTGCCGGCACCTCTACCTCCGGACCGCCCGGTATCCTAATTATGCGGGTCTGCCTCTGAGGTAGCTGTTCTCGCGACGTAGGCACATACTCTTGTACCACCGCCGATGTCGTCTCCCCTGGGTCATATCCCTCGACCATTTCTGTTGGTACCGTCGACGTCTCGTGCCCCTCCTCGTGCATTATAGTATTGATGCAGGCCATGTAGTAAGTACTATAGCAGTTACTACAGTGATGTAGTCTTGATTATAGTATTAATTCTGGCCATGTAGTATGTACTATAGTAATGTAGTGGTGATTATAGTAAGTAATTAGACAATATAGTATTTATATAGTAGTGTCAATAGTCGGTACTATAATTAATAAATATAGTAGGGTGCGAAAATACTATAATCCTAATTATAGTTTAGTATAACTTATATTAGGTGCACAACTTTGCTTCCGCCGATTTTTTCGAAAATTTGAGGCTTTATTCTGAAAAAGTAATTAGCTGTTTATGATTCAAAGTACTGTCCGTCACTAGCCACTACTTTTTGCCATCTTTCGGGCAATTGTCGGATACCATCTCGAAAAACGATGCGTCTTTTGAGGCGATCCACAAATCGATCCATTCTTTGACTTCTTCATAAGAATGGAAATGCTGCTCAGCTAGGCCATGTGCCATCGATCGGAACAAATGGTAGTCGGAAGGAGCAATGTCTGGAGAGTACTGCGGGTGGGGTAAGACTTCCCATTTTAGGGTT